>PVJS01015806.1:0-38340 GCA_004027185.1 Glis glis | reverse complement strand
GGCCTCACTAAGTAGAGAGAGAGAGAG
This sequence comes from Glis glis, assembly GCA_004027185.1. Classification (NCBI taxonomy): domain Eukaryota; kingdom Metazoa; phylum Chordata; class Mammalia; order Rodentia; family Gliridae; genus Glis; species Glis glis. The sequence continues at coordinate 38,313 of PVJS01015806.1, read as the reverse complement.
AGAGAGAGAGAGAGCTGAGGCTGGCCGCGAACCCAGATCCTCCGGTCTCCGCCTCCCAAAGTACTAGGATTACAAGCGTGCGCCACCACGCCCGGCCTCAAAGAACATTTTAAAACTTAAAATTGGAAAGGTTTAAAAAAACTATTCCAACAAGCGGAATGAGATGCAGTCATAGGGCACAGCACTCAAGATGTTAAGCCAGAGGCTATGCTCCCTCCCCACTGCCCCGCCCACACAAAATCTAGCACTGAAAAACAAAGTACTTGCCAGACTTCTGAAAGTGTCCCAGGAGGCTCTATAGTATTTTAACAGATGCAGTTCTGCTTACTGTCTATAATTATGCACACAGTAGGTCATCAATATTTGCTGAGTATAAGATATATTTACATATAATCCAACTACTGAACACTAATGAGCTACCAAATCAATGAACGAAACAGCAGTAGCAAAAAAAAAAAAACCTCCAGAAAACGTATATCATCAAACTGTGGAGTTGTGAGATTTCACACATCAGTTTCTGTACAATTTAATTAGATTTTTGTTATCAAGATATGATTCACAGCCAGGTGTAGTGGTACACACTTGTAATCCCAGTACTTGGGAGGCTGAGACAGGAGGATTGCAGGTTCGCGGCCAGCCTCAGCTACTTAGTGAGACTCTTACCAACTTGGTGAGACCCTATTTCCAAATGAAAAATAAAATGGGCTTGGGGTATAGCCTACAGGTAGAATGCCCCTGAGTTCAATCCCCAGCACCACACACACAAAAAAAAATATAATTTACATGCCATAAAATTCATCCCTTTAACGTGTGTAATTGGGTGGGGTTTAGGATATATTCACAAGGCTTTACAAACATCATCACTTCTAGAACATTTACCTCATACCCAAAGAAACTCAAGCCCATTGGTAGTCACTCACCATTTCTACCTCCCCACAGCCCCTGAAAAACTCTAGGCCGCTTTTATCTCTATTTTTTGGCCTGTTTGACACATTTCATATAAATGGAAGCATGCAACATGTGGTTTCTGTAGGTTTGATTAAACTTTATATTTATATTTATATTTATCATGTGGTTTGTCTCTTTTTCCTAATTAAAGCATGACTGTACAACACAGTGACTATAGTTAATAACAATGTATTAAATACTTAAAAATTGCTAAAAATAGATTTTAAGGATTCACAAATAAATGATAAGTAAATAGGATGGATGGGGTGGTACATGCCTATAATCCCAGTATTTGGGAGGCTGAGACCGGATGATCCAGGGTCATGGCCAGCCTCAGCTACTTAGTGAGGCCCTGTTTCAAAATAAAGAACAAAAAATGAGACTGGGGGTGTAGCTCGGAGGTAGAATGCCCCTGGGTTCAATCCTCAGGACCACACAAAAAAAAATGGGGCTGGGAATATAGCTCAGACGTAGAATGCCTCTGGGTTTAACCCCAATACCAAAAATAAATAGATAAGTAAATGATATATAAAGTAACACATTTGAGGCCAGGCGTGGTGGCACACGCTTGTAATCGCAGTACTTGGGAGGCTGAGACAGGAGAATCTGGGTTCGCGGCCAGCCTCAACTACTTAGTGCGGTCCTCTGCAATTTAGTGAGACCCTGTTTCAAAATAAAGAATAAAAAATTGGTCTGGGGGTGTAGCTCAGAGGTAGAATGTCCCTGAGTTCAATCCCCAGTACCACAAAAAAATTTTATTTTCAATTTAAAAGTATTATAATTGTCACTGTATTGAAAAGCATTTTTGAAACATACCAAAAAATTTCAGGCATGGTGTTATTAGCATATAAAAGCAGAAATTCCTAACTTTTGATATGAATATTACTGTCATACCTAAAATAAATGTACATGATATGGAGAAATGGCACTAACATATTGTTCAGGAGAAAAAGGTAAGTTGCATAAGTACGCGTGTAACATGAGCCCGTTGGTACAGAAACAAAACACAATGTGATGTATAGGGGTGTATGTGAGCACATGTGTGTATTGGCATGTAATTTTAAAAAGCTCTACAAAAATATTCACCAAACTGATAATAATGGTTACTCTTGGAGAATCAGACTAGATTCTCCAAAAGAAAAAAATCTAAACTGATGGTACATGTAAATATTTTTTTTTTTGGCAGTACCAGGGATTGAACCCAGGGGCATTCTACTTCCAAGCTACACCCCCAGCCCTATTTTTTATTCTTTATTTTGAAATAGGGTCTCGCTAAGTTGCAAAAGGCCTAAGTAGCTGAGGCTGGCTGCGAACCTTAGATCCTCCTGTCTCAGCCTATCAAGTACTGGGATTACAAGCATGCGCCACCACCACACCCGGCTATTTCGTTTTTTCATGCATTAAACTCAACACTTCTGAGAAGGAATGGGGAGAGGTTGATCGATGAATACTAAATTATAGTTAGAGAGGAGTAAGAAGTGCTGGTGTGCTATTGCACAGGCGGGTGACTAGAGATAATGGTAATATACGGTATATTTCAAAAAGCTAGAAGACCCTGGGTTCAATCCCCAGTCCAAAAAAAAGTAACAAAAAAAAAAAGAAAGCTAGAAGAAAGGATTCTGAATGTTTCCACCACAAAGAAATGATAAGAGCCGGGCGTGGTGGCGCATGCTTGTAATCCCAGTACTTTGGGAGGCAGAGACTGGAGGATCCAGGTTCGCGGCCAGCCTCAGCTCTCTCGCTCTCTCTCTCTCTCCCTGTCTCTCTCTCTCTCTCTCTCTCTCTCTCTCTCTCTCTCTCCTTAGTGAGGCCCTCCGCAACTTCGTGAGACCCGGTTTCAAAATAAAGTATAAAAAATAGGGCCGGGGGCGTAGCGCGGAGGTAGAAGGCCCCTGCGTTCAATCCCCAGTACCGCAAAAAAAAAAAAAACAAAAACAAAGAAATGATAAATGTTTGAAGATAGTTTAACCTCATTTAAACATTACACAATGTACACATGTATGGACACATCATATGGCACCCCATAAATATGCACAATATTTATGTTTTTATGTATCAGTTTTGATTTAAAGTTTTTAAAAATTCAACATTTTTATGTACAAATTTGTAATGATCCAACCCAAGGAAAAAACTAACCATGGAAGCAAATGTCAATAGGTTCTATTTGGCTTCCAAACACATGATAGGTTTTTACGGCACCCTTACTCAGACTATAATCCAGAAGACGCACACAAGTAGTACCTTGAAAAGTCTGGGATGAGCCGGGCGTGGTGGTGCACGCCTGTAATCCCAGTACTTGGGAGGCTGAGACAGGAGGATCTGGGTTGGCGGCCAGCCTCAGCTACTTAATGAGGTCCTTCGCAACTTAGTGAGACCCTGTTTCAAAATAAAGAATAAAAAACAGGGCTAGGGGTGTAGTACAGAGATAAAATGCCCCTAGGTTCAATCCCCAGTACTGCAAAAAAAAAAAAAAAGTCAGGGATGAAAAGTTTGCTGTCTAATATCTATAGAGTAAAGATACCTCATCATACCCATGCTTTAACAACCATTGCTAGTCAGGTGCGGTGGTGCACACCTGTAATCCCAGTACTGGAAGGATGAGACAGGAGGATCACAGGTTCCAGGACAGTCTCAGTAACTTAGCAAGACCCTCAGCAACTTAGTGAGACCTTGTTTCAAAATTTAAAAAACAAAAAGGGCTGGGATTGCAGCTCAGGGGTAGAATGCCCCTGGATTCAACCCCCAGTACAAAACAACAACAGCCATTGCCATATACAGAGAACTTTATTTCTCAGAATAAATAAAGCACCTTGAGAGGAGACAGGTATAAATGAACACAAAACACAGCTCTTAACTTCAAAGCGTGAGCCACGGTGGAAAATCCTCTAGATGCCCTGTACCTCAGCTCCTTGGTGAACTCGCCAACAAGGGATTCAGGGGCCCACTTGGCAAATCAAGCAAAATTGTAAGCAAGAAAAAGTTAGAATCATACCTTTTCCAAAATGAACTTGTTTAAATAGGGCATGTAGCCCTGATTGGAGACGGGCCCTTCATCATCATCCCTGAAGTGCTCTTCAAGGGCAACAGGGTCGTGTGGAACCTTCAGCACCGTGCACAGGTTGTGGGAAAGGACCTAAGGGGGGAAAAAGAAGATTAAAGGCACCCACAGACCAGCAAGTGAACCTTCACTGTGTGAGCGCAACACACAGCTCCCTGCCCTAGGCAGAGAAAGATGGAGAATAAATGCAAATACAGGTGAGAATTGCTCAGCCTCCAGACCCTTCTTATCACCCACAAATCTGTCTTGTTGCCTCCCCAGTTTTGAATCACTTCAAGCAAGTCTGTATTACATGCTTACCATGAGCCAGGCTCCATGCAAGGCTGTGAATAGAATAGTCCTTGAAGTCTTTTATTAACTGATCCACATTAGAAAGAAAGAGAAGGGGAGAGCCGGGCGTGGTGACACACACTTGGAATCCCAGTACTTGGGAGGCTGAGACAGAAGGATTACAGGTTTGTAGCCAGCCTCGGCTATTTAGTGAGGCCTCCATAACTTAGTGAGACCCTGTTTCAAAATAAAGGATAAAAAATAGGGCTGGGGGTGTAGCTCGGAGGTAGAATGCCCCTGGGTTCAATCCCCAGTACCAAAAAAAAAGAAAGAAATAGGAGAAAAATAAAAATATCTCAGGTAGAGTGATTATTAAGGATTAGGAAGGGAAGAAGGATGGGAAAGGGGAGACTGTATTTGATCAGTGCATGCTAAGTACATGTATGGAAATCACTGAGCCCCTTTAATATGTACAATCAATGTGTGTTAAAAAAAAATCTCAGGAGCCACCAAAATGGTTGAAAATATTTTATAGAAAATCTGCAGTCCATATCATAAATACATAAAGGACTATTACTGGTCTTACAATAACCTAAGTGCACATTTCAACATACGTGTAATAGGATCTGCAGTTCAGGCTACATCAGTACTAGTGAAGTTTAAAAAAATAAAACTAAACCAGGCATGGTGGCTCACGCTTGTAATCCCAGTACTTGGGAGGCGGAGACCGGAGGATCCAGGTTCGCAGCCAGCCTCAGCTACTTAGTGAGGCCCTCTGCAACTTAGTGAGACCCTGTTTTAAAATAAAGAATAAAAAAATAGGACTGGGGGTGTAGCTCAGAGGTAGAATGCCCCTGGGTTCAATCCCCAGTACCATAAAAATAAATAAATAAAATAAAACTAAGTCCCTTCCATTTCATCTTTGCATTCTGTGTTACTGGGGACTGAACTCAGCGGCATTCTACCTCTGAGCTGCACCTTCAGTCCCTTTGTTGTTGTTGTTGTTGTTGTTGTTGTTGTTGTTGTTTGGAAACGGTCTCACTAAGTTGTGGAGGACCTCACTAAATTGCTTAGGCTGGACATGAACCTGTGATCCTCCTGTCTCAGCCTCCCAAGAACTGGGATTACAAGCATATGCCACCAAGCCCAACTAAGGCTGTATTGTCTTTAAAGAGACTCTCCCTGGATGTCAAATCCCAGGTTAAAATATTCCTGAGCTGGGCATGGTGGTTCACACCTGTAATCCTAGTACTTGGGAGGCTAAGAGAGGAGAATCACAAGTTTGAGGCTAGTCTCAGCAATTTAGCAATTCCCTCTAAACTTAATGAGACTCTGTTTCAAAAAAAAATAAAATAAAATAGGGCTGGGGGTGTAGCTCAGAGGCAGAATGCCCCTGAGTTCAATCCCCAGTACCACCAAAAAAAAGTTTCCCCCATCTTTTTGTGTGTGTGTGTGGTAATAGAGATTGAACCCTGGGGCATTCTACCTCTGAGCTATACCCCTAGCTCTTTTTTTATTTTTTGTTTTGAAACGGGCTCTTACTAGGTTGCTGAGAGTCTCTCTACATTGCTGAGGCTGGCCCCAAACCTGCAATCCTCCTATCTCAGCCTTCCAAGTACAGACATGGCTCCCTATTTTCTTCAACAACATTTAACTACTTAAGGAGCCACATTCATCTCAGTAAACACTTTCAATTCCATTAAGCAAGTCATTTTTTCCTGTGTATACATATTTCAGTTAAGATTTTTTAAGATTAAAACATTTTTAATCTATAAAGAGAACATTTGCATGTCTTTTTCTAAATTGGTTTTGCTTCTCAAAGCTTCATTTATGTGAAGATCCTTTTCTACATGCTCTACTGGTTTTAAGGAAGTAAAGGAAAAGAAGTAAATTTACAAATGGTTATAAATGCAGTAATGAAGACTTTTATCAGCCCCCACAAAGCAAGCTGTGTTTCTCAAGCAAACCCTGTATTTGCCAGTAGAACACATGAGGGGATTTTACTGGAGAATCCTGCACCAGTCAACGAAATCCTAAGTAGATTCCCTCCACCCCCATTTACCTAGTACAACCTCTATAGTAATTATCTACCCCAAGGAGGTTTCGTGAGACTCAATCTCAAGAACGTAGAGGCTAGCCTGGCGTGGTGGTGCACGCTTGAAATCCCAGTACTTGGGAGGCTGAGACGGGAGGATCACAGGTTCGAGACAGCCTCAGCGAGCAGTGAGACTCTTATCAACCTAGTGAGACCCTGTTTCAAAATAAAAATAAAATCAGGCTGGGAGCATTTCTCAAAGGTGGAATGCCCCTAGGTTCAATCCCCAGTAAAAAATAAAAATAAAGAATGTGGAGTGCTTAAGAACCTAAAGTGCTACGGAAATATAAGTTTTAGAGAAATTAAGAGCATTATTTCTCAGATGAGGCTCAAAGGTCATTCCAATTTTAAAATTATCTGGGACTTTACTGAGTAAAAATTCCCAACCACTGGCTAATTAATGGTACATCTATAATACATCATAAACCATGAGAAAGCTTGCTATGTACTGATATGAAAAGATCTCCAAGATAAATTATGTGGGAAAAAAAAGTGTCTGAGAGTATGTACTATATGCCACCTTTTGTATAAAAGAAAAAGGAAGAAAAATAATAAATTCTGGAGAAATACATAAAAAACTTAAAACTGCAAGGGGGAAGGCCTTAGTTGATGAGAGACCAGGGCTAGGAACCATCTTTTCACTGCATCTCACCTGTTTATTAAATTTTGAAAAAAAAATTACCTATTCAAAACTGTACCATGTAGGCTGGAGGTGTAGCTCAGTGGTGGAATGCTTGCCCAGCATGCACAAGGCCCTGGGGCTTCATCCCCAGTACCACCAACAAAAAAAAGTAATTTTTTTTGAAAAGTTGAAAAAATGTACTTTTTTTTTAAAAATTGAACATATATATTTTTAATTGTCCAGCCAAAGAGCACATAGCTAAGCCTATTTATCTTCATAGCCTGTTCTTTTTCATCCACATTAACCTACTCCTTAGAGATGAAGTATAAAAGGAAGACATAGCCAGGCACAGTGGCTCACATCTGTAATCCCAATACTTGGGAGGCTAAATTAGGAGAATGGCAGGTTGGAGGTCAGCATGCAGTAATTTAGCGAGACCCTGTTTTTGTTTGTTGTCGTTGTAGTTGCTGTTTTCCTGTGGTGCTGGGGATTGAACCCAGGGTCACTGTACCTCCAAACTATACACCCAGTTGTATTTTATGTTTTATTTGGAAATAGGGTCTCACAAAGTTGCTGAGAGCCTTGCTAAGTTGCTGAGGCTGGTCTCCAACCTGCTATCCTCCTGTCTTAGCCTCCCAAGTACTGGGATTACAGGCATGTGCCACCATGGCTGGCTTAGATCCTGTTTTAAAATAAAAATAAAATAGGGCTGGGGGTATAGCTCAGAGGTAGGACACCCCGGTTCAATCCCCAGTGCCACACACACAAAAAAGGAAGATATATTCCACAGTGATGTGCCATGATTAATGAGTGACTGAGATCTAGGGCAATAAATGAGTTTAGAAAAGGAAAAATTGTCTATGCTACAATGACTTCATAGAGGAAGAGGGTCTAAAGGACAAATAAGGATAGCTTTGGAGAGGAACAGAGGCAAAGAGAAGACAGGCCAAATAGGGAGGGAAAAAATGAGAAAAATCATTGATTAAGCAAAGTCCTCAGAATGACCAGTAGAATACTGGATGGAGATAGGGGAGAGAGGTGGGGAGGGGAAAAGAGAACTGATGAAAGAAACCGTTTAAATTATACCATGCCCATGTATGAAGGTATCCCTATCAATGTTACTATTGTGTACGGGGTGGGTGGGCAGCAAGGTGGGACCTGATAGGAAACACACCAAGACCTGAGTGTATGTTGTAATCCCAGTACTTTGGGGGGCGGAGACCGGAGGATCCGGGTTCGCAGCCAGCCTCAGCTCTCTCTCTCTCTCTCTCTCTCTCTACTTAGTTAGGCCCTCCGCAACTTCGTGAGACCCGGTTTCAAATAAAGTATAAAAAATAGGGCCGGGGGTGTAGCGCGGAGGTAGAACGCCCCTGGGTTCAATCCCCGGTACCGCAAATAAATAAATAAATAAATAAATAAATAAATAAATAAATAAATAATAAAAAAATCGGGCTGGGGGTGTAGCTCAGAGGTAGAATGCCCCTGGGTTCAATCCCCAGTACCACACACACACACACACAGACAAAAAAAAAAAAAAAGAATGACTGAATTCAGTGATAATTTGCTTAACCACTTTACTTAGCAAATTGTGATGGAGGCAGCATGTTATAGGAACAAGGACGCTGGAGGAGGAGGCCTGAACTCCAGTCCTGGTATACTTATTCCCTTGCTCTCAATATCTTCACTATAAAATGAGGAGTTTGGCTGTCTAAAATTTGGAGGGAAAAAAGGCCAACCCTTAACTGCTGACCCAGCCTTGTTTGATGAATTCAGTAAAAAGAACTGTAATTTAGATCTGTAGTTCAGCTCTGCTATAGCTTTTGTTAGTAGGACTAGAAAAAGGAAGTAGTCTTCAAACAAAATAACAACAAACTAAATAGAGATAAAGTGTTTCTAAAAGAGGAACAAAAAGTGTATTATTGTTAAAGCTTTTTATCAGTAGTTTTTTAAGTATTTTTAAGTATTTTTTAAGTATTTTTAAGTATTTTAAGTATTTCAGACCCTATTTCAAATTTTTTAAAATCAAAAATAAAAGCTGGGTGTGGTGGTGCAAGCCTGTAATCCCAATATTTGGAAGGTAGTGAAAGCCTATGATATCTCAGTGTTTGAGACCCTGTTTCAAAACAAATAAAAAGGGCTGAGAGTGTACTTCAGAGGTAGAATGCCCCTGGATTCAATCCCCATACCAAAAAGAAAAAAAATAAAATAAAATATATAAAGAAACCAAAATTTACCCAGGCATGGTGGTGCATGCCTGCAATCCCAGTTCTTGGGAGGCTGAGACAGGAGGATCACAGGTTCAAGACCAGCCTCAGCAATTCAGCAAGACTTAGCAATCTAGCGAGACCACTGTTTGAAAAACAAATAAATAAATAAAATTTTTAAGAGCTGAGGTATAGCTTAGAGGTAGAATGCCTCTGGGTTCCATCCCCAGTACCAATAGATAATAAATGAATAAATAAATAAATAAATAAACAAACAAACACACAGCCGGGCGTGGTGGTGCACGCTTGTAATCCAGTACTTGGGAGGCTGAGACAAGAGGATCACAGGTTCGCAGCCAGCCTCAGCTACTTAGTGAGGCCCTCCACAACTTAATGAGACCCTGTTTCAAAATAAAGAATAAAAAATAGGGCTGAGGATATACCTCGGAGGTAGAATGCTCCTGGGGTCAATCCCCGGTACCACAAAAAATAAATAAATAAAAATGAATGAATGAATGAAAGAAACCAAAAAAAATTTTTTTTTTGCGGTACCAGGAATTGAACCCAGGGGCATTCTACCTCCGAGCTACACCCCCGGCCCTATTTTTTATCCTTTATTTTGAAACCGGGTCTCACGAAGTTGCAGAGGGCCTCACTAAGTAGCTGAGGCTGGCCGTGAACCCGGATCCTCTGGTCTCAGCCTCCCAAGTACTGAGATTACAAGCGTGCGCCACCACGCCCGGCAAAACCAAAATTTTGATGGTTGGAAAATAAACTAGTAAAAAGCCAGGAGAGTTCCATAAGCTTATAAAGTAACCTGTGCTGTGCTTTTTAGAACAGGCTCAAACCATCCATCAATTTATTTTCATCTTTGTACTGGGAAGGTAGACATTACTGCTATTTTAGAAATGAAGAAACTAAGTCCGAGATTAGAAGATATTCCCCAAATCAGAGTTGTATGTGTTGTGCGAGTAGGATTAGAACACAAGCCTCTCACTCTGGAATCCTTTCCGTGCTTGCCCTGCATATACAAAGATGACTCTGGACACACACACACACACACACACACACACACGTTTTTAAGTCACATGATTGCATGATTGGCCGGTGCTACCCCAGCCCCACCCAGTCAATTCCCCAGGACCCAACAAGATGACTGGCACCCTTCAGCAGAGCCAAGTTAAATCCTGTGGTGAAGAACTACAAGTGCCTAGAAACCTAGAATCATTCCCCATTCTAGATTTCTGGGAATCCTCCTCTCCCGGCACCCAACTCTGGGGGAAACTGTTCCAAAAGGCCCTTTCTCCAGATGAGGAAGCTGAAAAACAGATGGAGACAAAAGCAATCAGGAGGAGAGGACTACAAGTTCTCAATTTGTAAAAGGACTACCACTGAATCACTCTAATCAGGGTGTTTGCAAGTTTCTTGAAAAAGCTGAATTTATCCCACTTCAAATGCCTGCTCCTCCAAAGGCCATTCTTTTAGCACCCACATGATTGCTAAGCAACTTTGCTCTCATTCCCGATGTGAAGAATAAACTATTGTTACACAATAAGAGATCCATATCCCTGCCAGAATCATCTCTTCCATTCCTTCGTGGCTCTCTGCTGCAGCCGTTGCAGGGCCTCTACTGACAGGAGGTGACTAATGGGCTGCAGGAGTCCAGCCCCTGCGGTCAGCTACGGCTCAGTGGTTGGCTGTTTACCCTTTTTAAGTATCTTGCATCAGCTATCATGAAAATGAAATTGAGAAGAGTGAACAACTAAAGAGTGTTTTAACACATATGAGGGCTTAACATTTGCCCTGTTCCCTTCCACCGATGCAGAGATTCTAAAAGGTTTTTTTAAAGCATGCAGTGCCCCCCCCCAGTCGTATACCCATTTCCCTTTACAGGATGTGCGTAATGGGCAAACTCAACACTGAAAAAAAGGGGGTGGGGATCTCTATTCCAACAGACTTATCTGAACCAACACAATTACAAAACCATAATTCATAATAGGCCATCTTTTTTTAAAACACAAAATTCCTGTCTGATTTATAAAATTTCAAGCTAATGGCAAATTACCAGATTCTTCCTAACAATGAGGCTGAGTGACCAATTTCCTACCACTGCCATGCCCTGCCTGCAGAGCATTGTCTACTTGAAGTCCTACCCCTTTCCACAGGGAGTCACTTCCCCCTCCCTGACAACATTCTTTCGTCCTGCTTAAGTCTTGCTTGCTTTTTCTTCATTATCTTAATTCCATTCAACCTCAGAAATCTCAGTCTTCACTGACATTGCCCTCTCAATCCCCGAGTGCAATCAATTACCATCCTAGACACTTAAGTGCTGCTGGTATCATGTTGTCCCCCTGCCTAAGTCACCAAAAGCCTTCAGAAGCAAAAGCCAAGGAAGTACCAAGCTCCACGTTTAAGTCACTCCACAGCCAGCTCGCTTCACCTTTCTAGCCTTATTTTTTTCCCACCCCTCTGCACGAAGAGCACAAATCCAGCCAACAAGCCTCCTCACTAAACCCCAAGCAAACCCTATACCACCCCCTCCTCCTCTGGGCCCTTGAGCAAGGCCCTAATCCCACCTCTCTTTCCACCTACCATAAATGCTATCTCATTCTGAATCCTTCACCACCCAAAACCAAGATGGTCTCTCCCTACTCTGTGGTTCCCAAGCCATCTGTACCTCTGTGTTTCGCTACACACCTGAGTTTCTTTCCCTAAGACTACATTTCTCAGAGCAAGGCCCATGCCTTACCCATGATCGCATGCCCACAGCACCCAGTGTGCTGCACAGTACCCAGATGCTTTCAATAAATGATGAATTGGTCCTTTCTAAAAATTCTTTCAGAGCCTGGCACAGTGGTACACACCTGCGGGAGGCTGAGGCAGGAGGATCTCAGGTTCAAGGCCAGCCTGGGCAATTTAGTGAGACCATGTCTCAAAATGTAAATAGCCGGGCGTGGTGGCGCATGCTTGTAATCCCAGTACTTGGGAGGCTGAGACAGGAGGATCCTGATTCGCCGCCAGCCTCAGCTACTTAGTGAGGCCCTCCGCTACTTAGTGAGACCCTGTTTCAAAATAAAGAATAAAAAATAGGGCTGGGTGTGTAGCTCAAAGGTAGAATGCCCCTGTGTTCAATCCCCGGTACCACAAAAAAAAAGTAAAATAAAAAAGGCTAGGAACACAGTTCAGTAATAAAACACCTCTGGGTTCAATCCTCAGTACCGTGAAATAACAATAACAATAATAATTAAAATTTCTTATCCGGGCGTGGTGGTGCACGCTTGTAATCCCAGTACTTTGGGAGGCGGAGACCGGAGGATCTGGGTTCACGGCCAGCCTCAGCTCACATATGCGCGCGCGCGTTCTCTCTCTCTCTCTCTCTCTCTCCTTAGTGAGGCCCTCTGCAACTTCGTGAGACCCAGTCTCAAATAAAGTATAAAAAAAAATAGGACCCAGGGCGTAGCGCGGAGGTAGAACGCCCCTGCGTTCAATCCCCAATACCGAAAAAAAAATTCTTTTAATAGTAAAGCCATAACTCTTTAATAAAAACAACCATCTTAGAGAATATCTTACTCCTATCTCCTTACCTCACAGATAAAAAGACTGAGCGTGGGACTTAGATTATGACACCCAGTGAGCCGGGTGTGGTGGTGCACACTTGTAATCCCCGTACTTGGAAGGCTGAGATAGGAGGATCACAGGTTCAAGGACAGCCTCAGCAAGTAGTGAGATTCTCATCAACCTAGTGAGACCCTGTTTCAAACTAAAAATAAAAAATAGGGATGGGGGTGTAGCTCGGAGGTAGAATGCCCCTGGGTTCCATCTTCAGCACCAAAAAAAAAAAAGGAACCCAGTGAGCCAGGTGTGGTGGTACACACTTGTAATCCCAGTATGTGGGAGGCTGAGACAAGAGGATTGCAGGTTAGAAGCCAGTCTCAGCAATTTAGTGAGGCCTTCCGCAACTTAGTGAGACCCTGTTTCAAAATAAAGAATAACAGCCGGGCCTGGTGGCGCACGCTTGTAATCCCAGTACTTGGGAGGCTGAGACCGGAGGATCCAGGTTCGCGGCCAGCCTCCGCTACTTAGTGAGGCCTTCTGCGATTTAGTGAGACCCTATTTCAAATAAAGAATAAAAAATAGGGCTGTGGTGTAGCCTGGAGGTAGAATGCCCCTGGGTTCAATCCCCGGTACCATAAAAATTTTAAAAAAAATTAGGGCTGGGGGGGTGTAGCTCAAAGGTAGAATGCCCGTGGGTTCAATCCCCAGTACCGCAAAAAAGAAAGAATATAATAGGGCTGGGGGTGTAGCTCAGAGGTAGAATAACCTGGGTTCAATCCCCAGCACCACAAAAAAAAAAAAAAAGACATCCAGTAATGACAAACAAAGCAGGGACAAGAACCCAGCCTCCTGTCTCCCACAGTGGTGCCGGTCCTGGAAACACTCTCCTGCCCGGTCACATCCTTCAGGCTGGGTCCTCTTTCTTCAAAACGCAAGGAAACCTTCATTAACCCACCTGCCCAATGAACTCCTATTTGGCATTTAACTGTAATTCCGTTTCATATGCTAGCAATGCCTCAAATACCTAACTGTGGCTTGGTGAGGGAGGAAACTCCATCTACTATTTTTCTTGTGTCCTTCACAGTGACTAGCATGGGGCTAAGCGAGCATAAAACTTAGAGATTAAGGCAGGGTATCGAACCCAAGACCATCTGTTGTGATGTTGTCCGTGGAATACATGCCGCTGAACATAGTGTATGCCACTGGATTACAGCTGCTTGTTTGTTTGTTTGTTTGTTTGTTTGTGGCAGTACTGGGGATTGAACCTGAACACAGGGTCTCATACATGTTAACCAAAAATTCTACCACTGAGCTACATCCCCACATCTTGGGAGCAGAGCGCAGGCGCTCGGCTGATACTGAATCTGCCAGCACCTTGATCTAGGACTATCCAGACTCCAGAAACGTGAGAAAGAACTTTCCATTGTTTGTAAATTACCCGGTCCACGGTATTTTATTAAAACAGCAGATTAGACTCAGAGCAAGTTCCTGCTAGAGAGCACCAACAAAACTACAAAATGTGAAGAGATTATTGTATGACCATAAAGTTGGTAAAATTAACTCATGTGCGCCATACACAATAAAATAGGCTTTGTCTTGCTTTGTGAAGCAGCCACATGAATGGGCAATAGGCCCGCCACTGAAATAGAGCACAAATAAATGTCTTCAAGGAGATAAATCATTTGTGAGAAAACTTAACTCCAGTAAGCTATCACTCTCACTACTCTAAGTTTCTTAAAGAGATGGGGTATGTTGTATCCGTCTGTGGAATAGCAAAACCTAATAAAGTGCCTGACAAGAGAGCTGTTTAACAAATGTTTGCTAAATTTGTCTCATTTAAAATATTTCAAGAGCCGGGCATGGTGGCGCACGCTTGTAATCCCAGTACTTGGGAGGCTGAAACCAGAGGATCACAGGTTCGCGGCCAGCCTCAGCTACTTAGTGAGGCCTCCTCAACTTAGTGAGACCCTGTTTCAAAATAAAGAATAAAAAATAGGGCTGGAGGTGTAGCTCAGAGGTTCAATCCCCAGTACTGCAAAAAAATAAAATATTTCAAGAATTTTCTTCTTTTTCTTTTCTTTTGCTTCTCCACCATTTTTACCTAGATCTGGGTCTCTGAATTTATTTCACTAGTCTACAATGCTTCCAGAAAAAGCTTTTCATTGGAATCTCTAATTCAGATCACTTTCAGAGTAAAGCGCAGTGCCTCCGCTAGTCATTAACACTACCAGAACTAGTCAAGAGTAACTCATCTGGCCTGGGACCTAGTGAAGCAGTCCAGTTCCTTAAAATTCAACTATAGACCTCTGAGGAAAGGACAGAATAAGAATAAACACGTGTGTGAGAAAGGGCTCTATAGGAGAAGAGAAAGAAATCAGGCAGCTCAATTTACTACACTCAGAGAAAATCTAGAGCCACAGAGTACATACGCTCGAGGTGATCTCAAATCTGAGGTTTACCTCTGTTGCGTACCCTTCTGACCACCTGACCCTTGTGGCCCTTATAATATGGCTTCTATCCCTGTCAATCTCATGAAACTGCTTTTCAAAGGGGTTCTGTGGCAGACACATAGATGCAGTGTTCAGAGGCCCCTCAAGAAAGGAACTGCTGCCCAGCTACGAGGACTGTGGGCAGCTGACAGCCTCCATCTACCTCAGGGTCCCCCGCAGCCCGTGACTGAGAATCGCTCTCCCCAACACGGGTCCCCCTAACAGGCAATCTGCTCCAGAGCTGCTGGCGTTACCAAGAGCTGTGGTGTGGTTTGACAGCTCCTCTTTCCCCATCCTGCTTACTCTCCCACCCCCACAGCTGTTTCTCCCAGTGACCTTGTTCACTCCTAACGCTGTTTCAGCCTGCTTCCTGGAGGACCCAACCTGGGGCAGACACCTGGCCAGTCGCTCTCCCAATTTCGGGCACTTGGACGTCTGGAGGACCTGGTCCTCTTAAGACTTTTTTGGTCCCATGATATACCATTTTCTGAGCTCTTCAAAGGTGCCTTTATGGGATCACTTCCCTCACCCCTCACTCTCCAAATCTGGACATTTCCCAAAGCCTAGTTTTCAGTCTTGACTTCTTCTTTCTCCTTATTCTTGTCTTAGAAAGTACTTTTAAAGCCAGGCATGGTGGCGCACGCTTGTAATCCCAGTACTTGGGAGGCTGAGACCAGAGGATCCGGGTTCGCGGCCAGCCTCAGCTACTTAGTGAGGCCCTCCGCAACTTAGTGAGACCCTGTTTCAAAATAAAGAATAAAAAGAAAAAAGAAAAAAAGAAAGTACTTTTATTCTGACAACTTTAAGTCGCCTCTATTCTAATCATTCTTTTTGTGTGTGGCACAGGGGATTGACCCCAGGGGCATTCTACCTCCAAGCTACACCCCCAGTCCTACTTTATTTTTTAGTTTGAAACAGGGTCTCGCTAGGTTGATGAGTCTCACTACTTGCTGAGACTGTCCTCAAACCTGTGATCCTCCTGTCTCAGCCTCCCAAGGACTGGAATTACAGGCATGCACCACCACGCCTGGTTATTTATTCTAATGATTCTCATGTCTCTTTCTGATCTTGAAGCACTGGTTTACACTGCTGACCAACACCAGAGATTTCTACCCTTAATCTACCTCACATGCAAAACCTCCAAAGAACTTTCCACCTCTCTCCCCAAAACCAGTCTGCCACCCCAATTCTGTATTTAGTATCATCATTCCCTTAACCAGAACAACAAAACTACAAAATTTCTTCTTCTTCTCATGCCTCTTTTTCTTACAGTTTGTCCTCTTTCTGGATGTAATTCGGCCCCAGCCAATGCTAACTCCTCTCTCCACAGACTGAGTTGCTCTGTAAAGGAGAAGGTTACATTTTTTTTTCTCCCCCAGAGTGCCTAACAAAAAGTGTTCAATAGACTGAAACCACCAGGTGTGGTGGCGCACACTTGTAATCCCAGTACTTGGGAGGCTGAGACCAGAGGATCGCAGGTTCGCGGCCAGCCTCAGCTACTTAGTGAGGCCCTCCGCAACTTCATGAGACCCGATTTCAAAATAAAGGATAAAAAATAGGGCCGGGGGTATAGCTCAGAGGTAGAACACCCCTGGGTTCAATCCCCGGTACTGCAAAAAAAAAAAAAAAAAGACTGAAACCTTCAAATTCATACAATAGTTTGTAGATTAATCATCTTCAGCATCAGTGTTTGGTAGGAAATAAGTGAACAGCAGAATTTTTGTTGTCACACATAAAGGTTGTGAGCTCTAGCCATTCAAGCTTGCTCACTGTTCTATAGTAACTTGCCCCCTTATCCATGGGGGATATATTTCAAGTTCCCCCAGTGGACGCTTGAAACTGTAAATAGTACCAAACCCTGAATAAACTATGTTTTTAGCTGGGCGTGGTGGCACACGCTTGTAATCCCAGTACTTTGGGAGGCAGAGACCGGAGGATCCGGGTTCACGGCCAGCCTCAGCTCTCTCGCTCTCTCTCTCCTTAGTGAGGCCCTCCGCAACTTCGTGAGACCCGGTTTCAAAATAAAGTATAAAAAATAGGGCTGGGGGTGTAGCGCGGAGGTAGAACGCCCCTGCGTTCAATCCCCGGTACTGCAAAAAAAAAAATTTGTTTTTTTTCCTATACAAATATAGCTATGATAAAATTTAATTAATAAATTAGATATAGTAAGAGATTAACAACAACAATAATAAAACAGACCAAGTATAATATACTATAATAAAAGTAAATTTAGCACTTACAACTTGTTTATTTCTGGAATTTTCCATATGGTAATTTTGGACCATGGCTGACCCGGGGTAACAAATTACAGAAGGCAAAAACAGGGATGGGGGAGACTGCTGTCTGTCCTGTGGTCCCATTTAACAGATCATCATTTTTGGTGTAGTACTGGAGATTGAACCTAGGGGCGCTCTACCACTGAACTTTATCCCCAGCCCTTTTCAGTTTATCTCAAGACAGGGTCTTGCTAAGTTGCCCACATTGGCTTTGAATGTGTGGTCCTCCTATGTCAGCCTCCAAGCAACTGGGATTACAAGAGTGAGCCATGGCACCTGACAATCTTAAAAAACTGGGAGGAAAGCAAGTTTCTCAAAGTCACCCAAGTAAAGGACCATAGAATTCCATCTAGTCCAATCTATCAACAGTCTGTTGTCCTGTTTCCAAATGGCATTTCTCAGATCACCAATGAGACCGGAAGCAGCTGCCCACAGCTCCTGCTCTCAACACTAGAGTGGCAGCTATCTGGCTGAGCATCCATCACATGATGAACAGAAGGACTGATGGGATGTGCTGCCTGGAAGACAGATGGTAACCCCTCCTCCCAGACCTGCCTTTTCAGTGAAATGTAATACCATTCAACATTGTTCCTACTACCAGAAATGTTTTTTGTTTGTTTGTTTGTTTGTTTGTTTGTTTGTTTTTGTACTGGCGATTGGACCCAGGAGTGTTCTACCTCTGAGCTATGCCCCCAGTCCTTTTTATTTTTTTATTTTGAAATAAAGTCTCACTAAATTGCTGAGCCTGGTCTTGAACCTGCGATCCTTCTGTCTCAGACTCCCACGTACTGGGATTACAGGCATGCACCACTATGCCCCGCTCTGAACAACTTTAATACTAACCATTGTCACTTCTAGCAAGTACACCATGCCCATATATTCCTCTCTCCTGGTCCAAAGCAAATGTTGTAAAACAAATTTTTCTTAAAGAAACAAAAAGTATAGAAGGCAATAAAAAAAAGTCCTAAGAAGGGAAAAAATGTTTTTTCAATATTACAAAGTCTACTCCCTAATCACAAGATGACCTTATATGAAATTCAATTATATGCAGATTTCCTCCTAAATACCTTTCCCTCAATTGCTGAGAATTGAGTTTTCAAGTAGACAAAGACTGGGAGTAAAAAGAGGAATGTGACGTGATGGCAGGAGCTCACTGCCCCAGCTACAAAACACAAACATGAAATCGAGATGAGAAGGACAAAAAGCTGAAGGTAAAGCTGAAAAACTGTTTCATGAAATGCAGACCTGGGGAAGATAAAGGAAGCTGAGGCAAAGGGCTACCCTGGGCGTATGTTGTGGGAAGGGGAAAGGGCCATGCGAAAGGGGGAGGCCAAGCAGAGTACACAGCTGAATTCTGATCCACTAATTACCCAACAGGAGGAAGGTTCCAGAAATCCCTCACACTGGGAGGGAATGAGAAACACCCAGTGAGAGGCAAACTTGAGGGAAAAGATCTTTGATCTTCATTCTAGCCTTGTTACCACTTACCTCTGGGGCTATGGTGAGACCCAGAGGAAGTAGGAAGTGGACATCAGGAAGGCTAAAAGAGCTGAGTCCTAAGCTCAGAAACGCATGGGCTACTAAGATGGAAGACGGACACCAAACAAAGTGCCTCTTGGTTTGCATGTTATCTTCAATAAGGCAAAAGTTTACATGTATTTAAAAAAATTTTTTTCAAGTTATCTCACCAAGAAGTTTCTAGCAAGTAAAGAATGGAAAACAGAAATGACCCAGAATTCATTAACACCATTCTAAGATTTCTAAATGTCTGATGTTCTCTTTGGAAAACCGTTTCGTTTTGGTGAAATATGAAAAACATTTACAAAGATCTTAATAGGCTCACTCATGACTCCAATCCCCTTGCCCTGTTTTTTATATTAGCCCTTTTTGATCCTCAACAGAAACAACTTTTACCACAGGGTTAACAGAAACACGGCACGAAAGATTAGGGAGAAAATGATATATATGCCAAATTCATGAGCATTAACCACATCTTTGTACATTGTGTGAAACACAATAGAAGCTCTTTCTGCAATTTACTTCCTTTATATTTTTAGCTGACTACTGGCCTAGCTCAATTACTTCTGTAACTAGCAACGTTAAAAGCTTTTGAGGTTAAATGCCTACATGGGAAAAGAATACAAGATATTATTCACAAGCTATGCAAACCAATTGCAAGGTAAAGAATAAAAAACATTTAGTTGAAAGCCTATCATTGAGGAAATAATAAAGACTCAAACTAACCACGTTGTTCCTCCAAAAATCCTTTCATTTAGATCCTCATTAGAGTTGTAAGTGCTTCTACTTCACAAAAGTGCAGCTTTTTTTTAACATAAAAACAATAGGATAAAAATGCAGAAACAGCAGCTTATTTCAAGACATTTCCAGCACTGACATGGAATTCACACAGCAACAATAATTGCAAAGTAAAGTCAAAATAGAGGCCGCAAAAGTATCACTCGAGTTTGCTATATTTAAGAGGAAAACACTCACTATACAATAAGATTAATTTTAAGGTACATCGTGATCTCTGGAAGAAACATAAGAAAATGGAAATAAGTCACCCACTAGGGCAGGGAACTAGTGTAGGCTAAGGGTTGGGAAAAACTTACTTTTCATATATATATATATGAAATATATATATGAGCATTTACAAAAGTATCCTAGAGTATGGAATTGATAACAAAAATTTCCCTTATTAAAAAACTAACGCCGGGTGTGGTGGCGCACGCTTGTAATCCCAGTACTTTGGGAGGCAGAGACCGGAGGATCCGGGTTCTCGGCCAGCTTCAGCTCTCTCTCTCTCTCTCTCTCTTTCCCTGTCTCTCTCTCTCTATTTAGTGAGGCCCTCCGCAACTTCGGAGACGCGGTTTCAAAATAAAGTATAAAAAATAGGGCCGGGGGTGTGGCGCGGAGGTAGAACGCCCCTGGGTTCAATCCCCGGTACCGCAAAAAAAAAAAAAAACTAATAAAAGTATAGACCGATATGGTGGTGCATGTCTATCATCCCAGCAACTCAGGAGGCTGATGCAAGAGGATAGCAAGTTCAAGTTGAGTATGGGCAATTTAGCAAGAACCCTCTCAAAATTTTTAAAAAGATGTAGCACAGTGCTTGTCTAGCATGTGTGAGGCCCTGGGTTCAATTCCAGCACCATAGCTAATAATAATAATAACATAGATAGACTGGGTGTGGTGGTGCACACTTGTAATCCCAGTACTTGGGAGGCTGAGACCGGAGGATCCGGGTTCGCAGCCAGCCTCAGCTACTTAGTAAGGCCCTCTGCAACTTAGTGAGACCCTGTTTCAAAATAAAGAATAAAAAATAGGGCTGGGGGTGTGGCTCAGAGGTAAAATGCCCCTGGGTTCCATCCCCTGTACCACAAAATAATAATAATAACATAGATAAAAAAGATCACAAACACCAAAAACCAAACCAAGGAAAAGAGTGTTGAAAAAATTCTAACATTCAATTCAACTATATTTACTCAGCTGTCTATACATACCTGGCACTTTCCTATAAAGAAAAGTTTCAATCTCTCAGTAGTTCTCAATCTCCTTTCAGTTATCAAAAAATATAATAGGACTGCATTCAAAATGAATAAAACAATAAAACTATACAGTTTGTTCTAAGAAATATTAATGAATACAAATTTAAAAACAAGTATAGGTTTCTTTCCTCACTATTTACTTCAGCAGTAGGCTAAAGGTCTTTACGCAATTAGAAAAAGCTTAAACCATCACTTAGTTTAGTGTCCCTAGGTATTCCAAGCCTGCAAAACAGAGTAACACCAAATCAATATGACAATAAGATACTGAGTTGCCTCCTAACAATCCAGTATCAAGTTAGGCTAACAGCTAACTGTACCAGCCTGTGTACTCCCATAGAAACTGATGACTTCTATGGGGGTACACAGGCTGGGTGTGGGGTGAAGGCCTGTGTAGCTGCGACTCAGGGAAGGAGCTAGAAATGCCACCACTGGAGCCCAAGAGACAGAGGCACCCTGCAGAGGGTGCACAGATTGCCAGGAAAAGGCCCCAGAAGGTCACAGGAAATTGGGGAGGAAAACGGAGAAAGGATCAAGGTAAAGAAAGGGAGGCAGAGCCAGGCATGGTGGTGCACGCCTGTAATCCCAGTACTTGGGAGGCTGAGACAAGAGGATTGCGGGTTTGAGGACAGCCTCAGCAATGTAGAGAGGCTCTCAGTAACCTAGTGAGACACTGTTTCAAATCAAAAAATAAAAAAGGCCGGGCGTGGTGGCACATGCTTGTAATCCCAGTACTTGGGAGGCTGAGACAGGAGGATCTGGGTTCACAGACAGCCTCAGCTACTTAGTGAGGCCCTCCGCAACTTAGCAAGACCCTGTTTCAAAACAAAAAGAATAAAAAATAGGGCTGGGGTGTAGCTCGGAGGTAGAATGCCCCTGGGTTCAATCCCCAGTACTGCAATAAATAAATAAATAAATAAATAGGCTGGAGATGTAGTGTGCCACCACGCCCAGCTAGGAGGGGGCAGACTGAATGAAGATGCAAGGAGACTACTAACCTGCAATGACTCTATGCCTAGTTAATAAGGAAGTACTGTGACTACACAACCACTAAATATCTATTTCTGTCGCAGCTTTTTAAGTCACTGGTGGTTTTAAAATGTGTGCTCTATAGTCAGGCATGGTGGCACACACCTGTAATCCCAGTATTTGGGAGGCTGAGACAGGAGGATTGAGGGTTCGAGGACAGCCTCAGCAATATAGTGAGATTCTAGGCAACCTAACAAGACCCTGTTTCAAAAAAAAAAAAATGAGCTGGGCATGGTGGTACATGCCTAGAATTCCAGTACTTAGAAGGCTGAGACAGGAGGATCAAAGCCAGCCTCAGCAACTTAGATAGGCTCTCAGCAACTTAGCAAGACCCTGTTTCCAAATAAAAATAAAATCGGTCTGGGGGTGTGGCTCAGAGGTAGAATGTCCCTGGGTTCCATCCCCAGTACCACAAAAAAGAAGTGTTCTGTATTTTTATTTCACTGATGAAAGTCTATGTTTGTCATTGTAAAATAATATCTTTATTATATTATCAAAATTTTCTTTTAATTTTAAGATTCAATTTTTATTTAGATATTAATTTTTCTTTCATTCAAAAATATGCTAATGGTTAGTAATAAAATTAGGCATAAAATATATAAGCCTTTTTGTACTGTACTGGGGCCCTCAGGCCAATATTTACTAATTACAGCAGTGACTCAAACATATTTATCCAAATGAGTATTATACTACAAGGTAATCCTCTTAAAGGTAAAAAATATATATATATTTGTTCCCAAGATGATGCAAATACTCCAAACTTTTCACAACTTCACTTTAGAGAATAAACATGTAGTTTATGGCCAATGGAAAGGAGAAATCAATATTACTGCTTTATAATCTCCAAAATATGTATATATGTGTGTATATAATAATGTAATTATTATTATAATATATCATATATAATTATAATATATAATATCATATATTATAACATAATATATTTTATAACATATATATATAATATATAATATAATAAATTAGGTCTTAAAGATAAGAGACCATGCTTTTATCCTTAAAACTCTCTTCTTCCTCAGCTCCAATGTTGCCCCAAAGTGGTTCTTTTTGAGGGGGTGTGTGGTACTGTGGATTGAACTCAGGGGCATTCTACCTCCAATCTAGACCCCCCCAGCCCTATTTTATTTTGAAACAGGGTCTCGCTAAGTTGTTGAGGGCCTCGCTTAATTGCTGAGGCTGTCCCTGAACCTAAGACACGCCTGTCTCAGTCTCCCAAGAATTGGAATTACAGGCATGGGCCACCACACCCAGCTCTCAAAGTGGTTCTTATCTCTGATTTCTTGTCCCCTGGCTTCTCTTCTTCTCAATGCCTACCCTACCCATTCCCCATTCTTTCCTTTTTCCAAGCTCAACTACTAGATTCTTTACCAACAGCCCCACAGTTCACAAAGACATCATCTCCAGGTGAACATCTATCCATTAAGGATCTCAAAAAAAACAACTCTACATGTTTAAAACTAAATGTATATCATTTCTTCTCTAAACAGCTCCTTCTTGTAACTTTCCAACTTCTATTAAAAACCATTACTATTCATTTGATCAACCATAGTTGAAATTGGAGACATATCTGAGTCTGTCCTTTCCTTTTCTCCTCACTCACAATTTGGGTCAAGGCCTTTCCTTGACACACTATTGGTCCCTTCGTTACTGCCTCCAGCCCCCATTACCTCTCACCTGGACTATCTTAATGGTGCCTTAAGTCTTATCTGCCCAGTTCACTCCAGCTAGTACACATACTATCTTCCAAGTAACTTTCTAAAGTGACATTCTGACCATAGTCATTAATCCCAACCTGTTTTTTATAGCCTTATCACCAGCAATAACTTTCATACACACCCAGGAACATGAACACACACACACACACACACACACACACACACTCTATACTCCAACCAAAATAGTTACACAGAAGTCACCATAAATGCCCAATTAAGTCCTGTCTCCTGCAATAGTTCACGAGGTTTCCCAAAACTAACAGCAGTCAACAAATATACATTAAATGAATTAATTAATATGATGGGTTTAATCCTCTCTCATTCCTATATAAACAACCCTTAGCTTCCTTTAGAGTTCATTTCAAAGAAGTTTTTTTCATTAAGTAATTCCACCAGTGAGAAGTAACCATCTCTTCCTCTATTATCTCATGGCACTCTATCTCTGTCACACTCAGAATCTTCTATCTAATAACGTTTCTGTATTTATCTTTACCACCAGACTTTATGTTTTTTAAGGATAGGACAATTGTCTGAGTAATATAATCCATATCTAGAGGGAGAGAGAATGCTCTAATAGCTCAGTCTCTTGATTTGCCTGGCAAAATCTAAACTCTTTGAGGCAAGGATTTGTGTTTCTTTTTCTCCCATGTTCCACTACCATATCATCCTTAGCATTGGGCACAGCATCCAACACACGACATGTCCATTATATATTCAGTGAATGTATCATTCTCTGTGTCAAAAAGTTGTGAAAGTAATTTAAAAAGATAAATGTCAAAAATATTTTAAGCCAGGCATGGTGGCACATGCCTGTAATCCCAGAATTTAGAAGGCTGAGACAGGACTTTGGGAGGCGGAGACCGGAGGATCCGGGTTCGCGGCCAGCCTCAGCGCTCGTGCGCTCGCTCTCTCTCTCTCTCTCTCTCTCTCCCTGTCTCTCTTTCTCTCTCTCTACCTAGTGAGGCCCTCCACAACTTCGTGAGACCCTGTTTCAAAATAAAGTATAAAAAAATAGGGCCGGGGGTGTAGTGCAGAGGTAGAACGCCCCTGGGTTCAATCTCCAGTACCGCAAAAAAAAAAAAAGAAGGCTGAGACAGGAGGATCACAGGTTCAAGGACAATCTCAGCAACCTAGCAAGACCCTCAGCAACTTAGTGAGACCCTGTTTCAAAATAAAAAATAAAAAGGGCTGGGGGCATAGCTCAGAGATAGAGAGCACCCCTGAGCCCCCCAAAAATTCAATATTAAAATGGAATAGTAAAATATATTTAAATCACATAAGAAAGAAAAGAGAGAGCCCAGCATGGTGGCACACACTTGTAATCCCAGTACTTGGGAGGCTGAGACAGGAGGATCACAGATTCATGGCCAGCATCAGCTACTTAGTGAGGCCTTCCACAACTTAGTGAAACCCTGTTTCAAAAATAAAGAATAAATAATAGGGCTGGAGGTGTAGCTTGGAGGTAGAATGCCCCTGGGTTCAATCACTGGTACTGCAAAAATAAATAAATAAATAAGAAAAGAGAGAAGAACATAAAAAACAGAAAATAAATACTACAATGATAGCCCTAAATCTAACCATATCAATAATTACATTAAATATAAACGGTCTAAATATACCAATTAAAAGACAAGTTGTCAGAATGGATTAAAAACAACCACCAACATGCTATCTCAAAGAAACCCACTTTAAATATAGTGGTAGGTAAAAGTAAAAACAGTTAAAAGTAAAATGCAGCTCTATTCAAAATCATCAAAAAAAGTGGAAATAACACAAGTCCTCAAAAGTGAATGGATAAACTACGGTACATCCATACAATGGAGTATTACTTAGCAATAACAAGAATGATACACACAAGATGGATGAATCTTTAAGGCATCATGAGTAAAAGAAGCCCATTTCAAAAGGTTACATACTGTATGAGTCCATTTATATGACATTGTAGAAAAGGCAAAACTATAGCGATTAGAACCACTCAGTGGTTTCCAGCTGTTGGGGGGTAAGGGTGCAGCAGTATGAGAACAGAGGATGAGACTACAAAGCTCTGGCTGTGATAGTAGTTCCATGACTCTCTGCACATGTGTTAACACTAATTGAACTGTACACCAAAGTCAACATTACCATATGTTAATCTTTTAAAACAAAAAATATATGGACGATCTCCATGAACCCTTCCAAATCTTTACTCTCTGAATGAGAAAGAAAGAAGCAAACAAAAGACAAGGGAGAATGCTAAATGCTACTAGCATAAAAGCTACTAACTACTCAAACAGAGCTTCCTGATTACTGCACAAAATATACAAAGCATACCCAATCTTAAGAAATTTATTCCCAGAAGAGGCTAAGAAAACCAGTCATTCAGATCCAAAATGTGTATATTTAAAAGTGCCTGTGAATGGCTCTTCTTGTCTGTTTCTACATTTTACGCTTTCAAGAAGCTGCAGATTTCTCCTAGCTGAGTGCCGCTTTCCTTGCTTTGGGGTTACTCAACTTACAAGTACCCCTTTACGTATACCTTACACTTTGACTTAGTGAAGGGGTCTTTGGCAGTCACAATTACGACTCTGCAAAAGCAGTTGCTTTTGCGGGGTGCCAGAAAGATCAGTGCTCCTCACCCGGAACTAAGGTCCCAGGCGGGACACAGCACGCCCTGTCGATTAGTTCCAGACCTGAGGACCCTGGGCGGAAGGTCTTCACAAATCAGAAAGCTTCCCTTGCCGCCCAACCTCCCAAAGGAGGCCCAGGAGGCTGGGCTCTGGGGCATGTCTTCCTTCTCTAACTGCCCGGCGTCTCGGATGCAGCTGGCCGCTTTGCTAACCGCCCGGGGCTGCAGAAGGCGCTGCCAGTGACCTTGGCCAGTCCCTTCCTCTCCCTCTCGCGGGGTACGGGGGAAAGTCTGGGAAGGCCGCCTAAGGGGAGCGCCCCTTCCCCGAGCCCGAAGCCTTCCGGCCCCTCACCGACCCCATCCCCGCCCCCTCCGCTCGCCCGGAGCCCCGGGGACCAGCGCGCCCGCCCGGGCACGGCCCGAGGGCGAGAAGCGGCGGCGAGCCCAGCCCCGCGCCCCGCGCCCCGCGCCCCGCGCCCCGCGCCCCGCGCCCCGCGCCCCGCGCCCCGCGCCCCGCCGCCGCCCGCCGCCCCGGCTCCCGCTCCCACCCCGGGAAGGCGAGCGCGGGGCCGCGGGAGGGCCGCCGGGCGCCCACCTTCAGCTGCGACTTGGAGACCTTCCCGCTGCGGTCCAGGTCCAGCGCGGTGAAGGCGTGCCAGATGGCCTTGAGCAGCTCGTCCTTCAAGCCCCCCATGGCCGCGGCCGCGCTGCCCGACTGCCCCCGGCCGCCCCGCCTGCTCCGCGGCCCCTCCGCGCCTCGCCCCGCCCCGCTGCGGTCACCTGACCGTGGAGGCCCCGCCCACACCACGCCCCGCCCGGGACACGCCCGTCCCGGAGGCCACGCCCACTCGGGGCCACGCTCGGGGGCTGGGCTGCGAGGCCGCCTGCGCTCGGTCTGGGACAGCAAAAACCACTCCGAGTCCCTGTACCTGGTTCCCCGGCCCACTCAAGCCGTTTTCAGTGCTTGCGTACACCCCAAACAAGTGCCCCTACCCGGGGCCGGGAGGAGAAAGGCGGGACGAGAGGCCCCGGCCCGGCGGGCGTTCCGCTGCGAAAAATGAGAGCCCGGGTCCTGTCCCGGGGTGGAGCACACCGCCTCAGGAGGCCAGGCGAGACCCGAAAAGGCCCCCGACTGAGCTTCAAACGCTGGCTCACTCCCAAACTGGGGAGGATGCAGAAGGGGAGGGAGGCGGGCAAGGACCTCTGAGAGAGGGTGGCTCCCCCATTTCGCAAGTGTATACATGCCTGCTCCGTCAGGCTGTAAGGCTGGCTGGGAAGGTAACGGGTCAGGCAACCTTTTCTTTCTAACGTCTTAGGAAGGGTTTTTCAGGGGAAATGCTGTTCTGATGTTTCTGTGCTTACGTGGGAGGAAATCTGGGAGGACCCCCAGGAAATCACTCCACCCATTTTAGTAATTGGAATAGCAGAGCCACGTATTCAAGCCCAGAAGACTGGCCTGATTGTAGCTGTTCAATTCATGTCTATTAATAATGGTCACTTGAGCTCTTTGGACTTCAAATTCTCCACGTATAAAATGAGCATGGTTAGCCGGGCGTGGTGGCGCATGCTTGGAATCCCAGTACTTGGGAGGCTGAGACTGGAGGATCTGGGTTCGCGTCCAGCCAGCCTCAGCTACTTAGTGAAGCCCTCCTCAACTTAGTGAGACCCTGTTTCAAAATAAAGAATAAGAAAAAGTAGGGCTGGGGGTGTAGCTCGGAGGTAGAATGCCCCTGGGTTCCATCCCCAGTACCACAAAAAAATAAAATAAAAAAATAGCTGAGCGTGGTGGCACATGCCTGTAATCCCAGTACTTGGGAGGCCGAGACAAGAGGATGCAGGTTTGAGAACAGCCTCAGCAACTGAGACCCTGTTTCAAAATAAAAAATAAAATAGGGCTGGGGGTGTAGCTCAGAGATAGAATGTCCCTGGGGTCAATCCCCAGTACCACCAAATTTTTAAAAAGAATTTAAGGGATGGGGGGATTGGGAAAGAGCAGAAGTGTGTCAGTGAATTTGAAGTCAACAGGAACGTGGTGGGGCAGAGGAAAGGATGGCCTGCCCAGATGAAGGGAAGGTGCAAAAGCAAAAGGGACAGTCAGCCCCTCACTGTGACAGCCCTGGAGATGCCATCCCATTTCACCATCATTGGTCACGACACTTCTTGCCCTCCAGACCCAGTTTCTATTGTTTATCTTCCCCAACCCCGGCCCAAGTCCACCAGTCAGTAAAAACACACTGTTTTACCTCTAATTTCTTCATGCCAACTCAGCTAACTCTTTTAATCACACAGCCAGGACATTCTTGACTTCCAAATTCCTACTTTTTCCATAATCCCCCTTCTTCTTTTTTTTTTTTTTCCTGTGTGTGTTGGGGAGAGGGAATAATGGGGATTAAACCCAGGGATATTTTACCTCCGAGCTACACCCCCAGCCCTTTTGATTGTTTTTTTATTCATTTATTTATTTATTTGTTTGTTTTATTTTATGTGTGTGTGTGTGTGTGTGTGTGTGTGTGTGTGTGTGGTACTAGGGATTGGGTCCAGGGGCATTCTGCCTCTGAGCTACACCTCCAACCCTATTTTATCCTTTATTTTGAAACAAGGTCTCACTAAGTTGCAGAGGGCCTTACTAAATTGTTGAGGCTAGCCCTGAATCTGCGATCCTCCTGTCTCAGCCTCCCAAGAACTAGGATTACAGGTATGTGCCACCATGCTTGGCTCATAATCCCCCTTCTTAACAATCCAAACAAATTTTTTTTTAATTTTTTTTGAGGTCCCGGGGATTGAACCCAGTGGCGTTCTACCTCCGCCTCTGGAGATCCTCTGGTCTCCGCCTCCCAAGTACTGGGATTACAAGCATGCGCCACCACACCCGGCCTACAATCCAAACAAATTTTAAAGCAGTATATAGGGCCCAGTGGTGCACGCCAAAATAAATAAATATACATATACATACATACACACACACACACACACACACACACACACGGCAGTATGATGTCATGGAAAAAGCTGAGTTTGTAATCCAACAATTTTAGTATATTGGTTATCTTTTGCTGCATAACCAATGAGCCCAAAACTGAGCATCTTAAAACAATAATAAACATTATCTCCTATTTTCTGTAAATTGGCTACAGGTCTCTTAGGAGGTTGCAAGTCAAAACATGGGACTGTAGTCATGTGAAGGCTATGCTGGTGCTGGACAATCTGCCTTCAAGATAGTTCACTCACGTGGACTGGTAGTTCATTGCAGGCCTCAGTTCCTCCCCTACATGGACCTGTTTTGTTGTACTAGGGATTGAACCCAGGAGGCATTCCACCTCCAAGCTACACACCCAACCCTTCTTATTTATTTCTTTTTTAATTTTGAAACAGGGTCTCCCTAAGTTGCTGAGGGTCTTGCTAAATTGCCTTGGCTGACCTCAAACCTGCGATTCTCCTGTTTCAGCCTCCCAAGTACTGTGATTACAGGCCTGAGCCACTCCACCTAGCTCAAACATATTTAATGTGAGAGTGTGAGGTAGTTAGATTAGAGATGAGCAGGGCAGGGGAAGGAATGGAACAGATGATTCGGCCAGCTCTCACAAGAAGAGCCAGGGAGATTTCCTGCCCAGCTGCAATTGCTGCTGTAGACACTGACCCCAGAGTTTCACGTAGGCACCTGTGGGAAAGTTTCCAATATAGTGAAATCAGTGCCCAAAGCGTTGGCGTGAAAAGAGACACTGACCTTCCCCAAATGCATATACACAGGAGGGAGGGTTACAGACTGAATAAAGCTCACCATGTGGAAAGCTCACCGCCACTTTCCACTTCCAGAAACAGACTGTTCCAGACCCTTCACTTAAACCATACCCCCACTTTCCTCAATAAACCTCTTGCTCTCTCTCCCCTATACCTGCTTTCTGTTTGAAATCTTTCTCTCAGGAAGCAAACACTGAGGAAGAGAGATCACCATCCTGTAATAGTCATTTCTCTTTTTCTTTTCTTCTCCTTCTCCTTCTTCTTCTTCTTCTTCTTCTTCTTCTTCTTCTTCTTCTTCTTCTTTTGGTGTGTGGGGGGGCTGGGGATCGAACCCATGGACAGTCTACCTCCAAGCTACACCCCCAGCCCTTTTTTTTTGTTTGTTTTTTGCGGTACTGGGGATTGAGCCCAGGGGTGTTCTACCTCCGTGCTACACCCCCAGCCCTATTTTTTATACTTTATTTTGAAACCGGGTCTCACGAAGTTGCAAAGGGCCTCACTAGGTAGAGAGAGAGAGAGACAGGGAGAGAGAGAGAGAGAGAGCTGAGGCTGGCCGCGAACCCGGATCCTCCGGTCCCCGCCTCCCAAAGTACTGGGATTACAAACGTGCGCCACCACGCCCAGCGGCCCCCAGCCCTTTTTATTTTTTGTTTTCAAACAGGATCTCACCAAGTTGTTGAGGGCCTCATAAAATTGCTAGGGCTGACCTCAAACCTGAGCTCCTCCTGTCTCAGCCTCCCAAGTACTGGGATTAGTGTGCGCTACCATGCCAGTTTATACTGCCCTCCTACTGAACAAAGGGCATTCCTGTTAAAGAGAACCAGAGAGAGCACTGTGGATTCCAATCTGAGTGTTCTCAACTTGGTTATTGTTAAAAAAAAAAAAAAAGGAGTTGGGCAGTGACGCATGCCTGTAATCCCAGCTATTCAGGAGGCTAAGATTACAAATTCAAGGCCAGCCTAGGCAATTTAGCAAGACCCTGTTTCAAAATAAAAAATAATAAAAAGGGCTAGTGGTGTAGCTCAGTGATAGAGAGCCCATGGGTTCAATTCCCAGTACCAAAAAAGAAAAAAAAAGTGGGGGGGGGGCAGTAGGAGGATATTCCTGGACTGACAGATACTACTGTGCTTTGTCACCTGGGGCCCAAAAGAGCCAGCAGAATCTGCAAACATTTCAGTCTCTCTAAAGATGATGATGTTCACCAGTGGGTTATCAAATGGCCCTTAAACAAAGAAGGTAAGAAACCCAGGACCAAAGCACCAAGGATTCAGTGTCTTAGTCCATGTGTCCTGCAACCAAAATGCCAGCATACTGCTCTGAAGAAATAGCGCACTAAGAAAAATAAGGACGAGGCACACGCTTGTAATCCCAGAACTTGGGAGGCTGAGATGGGAGGATCACAGCTTTGTGGCCAGCCTCAGCTACTTAGTGAGGCCCTAACTCAGCAACTTAGAGAGACCCTGTTTCAAAATAAAGAATAAGCCGGGCGTGGTGGTGCACGCTTGTAATCCCAGTACTTTGGGAGGCGGAGACCGAAGGATCCGGGTTTGCGGCCAACCTCAGCTCTCTCACTCTCTCTCTCCCTGTCTCTCTCTCTCTCCTTAGTGAGGCCCTCCGCAACTTCGTGAGACCCGGTTTCAAAATAAAGTATAAAAAATAGGGCCGGGGGCGTAGCGCGGAAGTAGAACGCCCTTGCGTTCAATCCCCGGTACCGCAAAAAAAATAAAAATAAAAATAAAAATAAAGAATAAAAAATAGGGCTCAGGGTGTAGCTCAGAGGTAGAATGCCCCTGGGTCTAATCCCCAGTACCGCAAAAAAATAAAAAATAAATAAAGTAACGAATAAATAAGACCAGACCTAAAATAATAATAATAACTGTTTATTTTTCAAGCAGAACTTAGAGTGAAAGGAATCCAAGACTTGCCAGTTTCAAAAATAAAGCTGTGCCAAGTATGGTGGCGCACGCTTACTTGAGAGGCTGAGACAGGAAGATTGCAGGTTTGAGGCCAACCTCAGCAAGTTGGTGAGGCACTCTGAAACTAAGTGAGATCCTATTTCAAAATTAAAAAATAAGAGCTGGGCCGGGCGTGGTGGTGCATGCTTGTAATCCCGGTACTTTGGAGGCAGAGACCGGAGGATCCGGGTTCGTGGCCAGCCTCAGCTACTTAGTGAGGCCTTCCGCAACTTCGTGAGACCCGGTTTCAAAATAAAGGATAAAAAATAGGGCCGGGGGTGTAGCTCAGAGGTAGTATGCCCCTAGGTTCAATCCCTGGTACCGCAAAAAAAAAGACTTTCATAGCAAAAAAGGCCTAATAGTAAAGATTAAATCGAGCACGTTTCAAGTAAACTATGGCCTCTGGGCAAAAAATAATTTCAGGATTTTTCTCTGCTCAGGAAATAGCTATGTCGGGTGTGGTGGCGCACGCTTGTAATCCCAGTACTTGGAAGGCTGAGACTGGAGGATCCGGGTTTGCCCCTACTTAGTGAGGCCCTCTGCAATTTAGTGAGACCTTGTTTCAAAATAAAGAATTAAAAATAGTGCTGGGGGTGTAACTCAGAGGTAGAATGTCCCTGGGTTCAATCCCAGTATGGCAAAATAAATAAATAAATAAAGGAAATAGCTATAAGATTGAAGAGTGTTGGGCATGGTGGCCACACACTTGTAATCCCAGTACTTAGGAGACTAAGACTGGAGGATCGCAGGTTGGAAGCCAGCCTAAGCAATTTAGTGAGGCTGTCAGCAGCTTAGTGAGACCCTATTTCCAAATAATAAAATTAAAAGGGCTGGGGGCGTAGCTCGGAGGTAGTGGATAAGGTACTGCCCCTGGGTTCAGTCCCCAGTATCTCACACACACACACACACACACACACACACACACACACATAAAGATTAGAGTATTCTTCATAGACACTTCCAATTATACAAAAAAACTACCAAGACTATTAAGAACATTATCTCAGAGGACCTTGATTCTAAACCCAAGGAAGAAAGGGGATTGTATTTCTGAGATTTAAGGGTATGGCTTTTATCTAATAGTGTGAACCTCAATACTATTAATAGAAAACTCACAATGTGTGTGGGGTGTTTTGTTTTGTTTGTGGTACTGGGGACTAAACCCAGGGTCATTCTACCTCTGAGCTACACCCCCAGCCCTATTTTATTTTTTCTTTTGAAACAGGATCTCACTAAATTGCTGAGAGTCTCGCTAAGTTGCTAAGGCTCTCCTCAAACCTGCAATCCTCCTATACCTCATCCTCCCAAGTACTGGGATTACAAGTGTGTGCCACGACGCCCAGCTTACAATGTTTTTTTCTTTTTTTTTTTTTTTTGCGGTACCAGGGGTTGAACGCAGGGGCGTTCTACCTCCGCGCTACACCCCCGGCCCTATTTTTTTATGCTTTATTTTTGAAACCGGGTCTCATGAAGTTGCGGAGGGCCTCACTAGGGAGAGAGAGAGAGAGAGAGAGAGAGAGATTGCACGCGGCTGAGGTTGGCCGCGAACCCGGATCCTCCGGGTTCTGCCTCCCAAAGTACTGGGATTACAAGCGTGCGCCACCACGCCCGGCTTACAATGTTTTTAAGAGACTTGTAATGGTAGAAGCACCACCAACTTGGAGTGAAAAGGACAGAGGTAGTTCGAGGTGTAAAGAGGCCTCAGGGCACCCAACTTTACC
This sequence comes from Glis glis, assembly GCA_004027185.1. Classification (NCBI taxonomy): domain Eukaryota; kingdom Metazoa; phylum Chordata; class Mammalia; order Rodentia; family Gliridae; genus Glis; species Glis glis. The sequence goes on along the minus strand of PVJS01015806.1, from coordinate 4,470 downwards.
TGGAGAGGAAGCAAGCTGAGAAACTCATTTGCAAACACAGGCTATTTCTTATGAAAAAGGAAGAAAAACTAAATGGGAACCAAGAACCCAAAGAACCAAGAATCAGAGGACCACTCCCATGGAGCAAGGCTGGTTTTTAGTCAAAGAACTAGAAACATATGCCTGATGGATTTCAGAATTTCTATGGACCAGCAACTGCTACATGCCTCACATCCTTCCTAGCTCTACCTTCTTGAATGGGAGTGTTTATTGTAGTTTTACTGTCCTTATATCTTATTACATGTTAGCTAGTGTGCAAAAAAAAAAAAAAAAGAATTATCAGGCCTGACTACTTATCCATAGAAAGATCTGTTTATAAAGTTGGCCGTTGGCAGATGGACGTGATAGCACATGCCTATAATCTCAGTACTTGAGAGGCTGAGACAGGAGGATTGCAGGTTTGAGGGCAGCTTAGCAAGAGGTGAGATTCTCATCAACCTAGGGAGACCCTGTTTCAAAATAAAAAATAAAATAGGGCTGGGGGTGTAATTCAGAGGTAGAATGCCCCTGGGTTCAATTTCCAGTACCACACACACAAAAAAAAAAAACAAATAAATAAAACAAAATAGAAAGTGGTTGCTTTATGCCACTGATGTTTGGGGCAGACAGTTATGTAGGACTAGATAACAGGGCAGCAGTGACGAGATGTTTCCTTCCCCTTCCCGCCAGAGCAGAGTGTGTCTTGGCCTACTCAGATTCTCCCCTCCCCTGCCTTCCAAGGAGGGGCCTGCCTTCACTGATGAGCACTTGAGCTGGTTTTTGTTTATGAGAAAAGGAAGAAGGAAGGAAAAAGGAAGACTACAGTGAAGAGTTGTGGGGGGACAGGGGCAGTTGTTGAGAAAACAGGAAAAGCAGCTGTGTATGCAAAGGCAGGAGCTGGGAAAGGGGCAAAGAGGGGACTTCAAGAGGTCTCCTGGAGCCAGGCGTGGTGGCACACGCTTGTAATCCCAGTACTTTGGGAAGCAGAGACCGGAGGATCCGGGTTCGCGGCCAGCCTCAGCTCTCTCTCTCTCTCTCTCCATAGTGAGGCCCTCCGCAACTTCGTGAGACCCGGTTTCAAAATAAAGTATAAAAAATAGGGCCGGGGGTATAGCGCGGAGGTAGAACACCCCTGGGTTCAATCCCCGGTACCACAAAAAAAAAAAAAAAGAGGTCTCCTGGAAGACAGCACATCTCCAGAGTGTTCAAAGGCTACAAATAAAGGACTTGGGGAAAAAATGTTGTTGTTTTCTTTTTGTTTTTATTTTATTTTATTTTTTATATTGTCTCACTAAGTTGCAGAGGGCCTCACTAAGTAGCTGAGGCTGGCCGCGAACCCGGATCCTCTGGTCTCAGCCTCCCAAGTACTGGGATTACAAGCGTGCACCACCACACCCGGCTTCTCTTTGTTTTTTGAGACAGCATCTCCCTATGCTGTCCAGGCTGGCCCTGAACTCCTAGGTTCAAGCAATCCTCCTGCCTCAGCCTCCCGAGTAGCTGGGACTAGAGATGCCCATCAGTGCAACCAGCTTTAAATATATTTGGGAGGGGACTGAAGCCAGGGACATTCTATCTCTGAGCAACACCCCAAGACCTTTTTATTTTTTATTTTGAAACAAGTTTTCACTAGGTTGCTGAGACTGTCCTTGAACTTGTGATCCTCCTGTCTTGGCCTCCCAAGTGCTGGGACTACAGGTGTGCACCACTGCACCCAGTTAAAACATTTTTAAGTTAGTTTTGGCTGTGTGGACTGTGTTCTTTTATTCAGGACTAGTTCGTGGGTAAGTGTCACAAATAAATGGCATTCCCTCCTCGTAGACTATATTCCAGACTATCCCGACTTTTCCTGGTAAGTCCTACAAAGTAGGGATTGATAAAAGAGTATTTACAGATGAACATGCTGGTCTATTAGGAACAGAGAAGGCTTCAAAGAAGGAATTAACAATAAATCTGGCCTGATACTTGGTGCAGACCTGTATCCCAGTAATTCAGGAGGCTGAGGCAGGAGGATCACAAGTTCCAGACCAGCCTGGGCAATTTTACAAGACCCTGTCTTAAAATAAAGATAAAAGCCATAGGCGCATGCCTATAATCACAGTACTTGGGAGGCTGAGACGGGAGGATTGCAGGTTTGAGGGCGGCTTAGCAAGTAGTGAGATTCTCATCAACCTAGGGAGACCCTGTTTCAAAATAAAAATAAAATAGGGCTGGGGGTGTAGCTCAGAGATAGAATGCCCCCAAGTTCAATCCCCAATACCAAAAAAATAAAAATAAAGCCGGGCGTGGTGGCGCACGCTTGTAATCCCAGTACTTTGGGAGGCGGGGACCGGAGGATCCGGGTTCGCGGCCAGCCTCAGCTCTCTCTCTCTCTGTCTCTCTCTCTCTCTCTCTCTCTCTTTCCTTAGTGAGGCCCTCCGCAACTTCGTGAGACCTGGTTTCAAAATAAAGTATAAAAAATAGGGCCGGGGGCGTAGCACGGAGGTAGAACGCCCCTGGGTTCAATCCCCGGTACCGCAAAAATAAATAAATAAAAATAAAAATAAAATAAATTAAAAGGATTGGTGCTATATCTCAATGGTAGAGCCCCCATGGGTTCAATGCCCCCAAATAAATAAATAAATAATAAATGAAAGAAAGAAAGAAAAAATGAGACAATGAGTCTGAATCACAAAAGATAAGTTGCAGTTAGCTGGGTAAAAAAATGGGGGATGAGCCTTCCAGACAGAAATAACAACAAAAAAAGAGGATGGTTTAATCAAGAAACTCAAGCAAGCTGGGCGTGGTGGCACATGCCTGTAATCCCAGTACTTGGAAGGCTGACACAGGAGGATCGCAGGTTCATGGCCAGCCTCAGCTATTTAGTGAGGCCCTCAGCAACTTAGCAAGATCCTGTTTCTTTTTTTTTTTTTTTCCAGTACTGGGAATTGAACCCAGGGGCATTTTACCTCCGAGCTACACCCCCGGCCCTATTTTTTATACTTTAATTTTTTTTGAGGTACCAGGGATTGAACCAAGGCGTTCTACCTCCGCGCTACACCCCCAGCCCTATTTTTTATACTTTAATTTGAAACCGGGTCTCACGAAGTTGCAGAGGGCCTCACTAAGTAGAGAGAGAGAGAGAGACAGAAAGAGAGAGAGAGAGAGAGAGAGAGAGAGAGAGAGCTGAGGCTGCCTGCAAACCTGGATCCTCCGGTCTCCACCTCCCAAAGTACTGGGATTACAAGTGTGCGCCACTACACCCAGCTTTTTTTATACTTTATTTGAAACTGGGGATTGAACCCAGGGTCATTCTACCTCCAAGCTACATCCCAGCCCTATTTTATATTCTTTATTTTGAAACGGTCTCACTAAGTTGCGGAGGGCCTCACTAAGTAGCTGAGGCTGGCCACGAACCCAGATCCTCCGGTCTCCACCTCCGAAGTACTGGGATTATAAGCGTGCGCCATCACGCCTGGTTAAGATCCTGTTTCAAAACAGAAAATAAAGGTGGGCATGGGGACACAATCTTGTAATCCTAGTACTTGGAAAACTGTGACAGGAGGATCTCAGGTTCCCAGCCAGCCTCAGCTACTTAGTGAGGCCCTCTGCAACTTAGTGAGACCGTTTCAAAATAAAGAATATAAAATAGGGCTGGGATGTAGCTTGGAGGTAGAATGACCCTGGGTTCAATCCCCAGTACAAAAAAAAGGGGGGCCGGAGTGTAGCTCAGAGGTAGAACATCCCCAGAACCCCCCCTCACACACACACACAAAGGCCAGTGTGGCTGGAATACAGTAAGCAAAGAGGAAAACCGAGAGGAGAAGTTGAAGAGGTTGGCATCGAAGCCCAATAAGCCAGGAGCATCAGGCCTGTCAGTTCACTCTGTTGGACTCTTATCTTCCCCCTAAGGCCTGAAATACCCTGTAATCAGTGGGAACAATCTGGCGGCAGGAAACAGAAATGCTGAAGGTCAGTGACTGAAGTTGGCAAATGTGGGAGTGGCGTCCAGCCCTGGGCACCGGACTCAGCAGCAGCTGATAGCATCTTCATTCCCACCATTAACCCACAGCTTCGCTGGGGCTCCATGGGAAGGTCCACCACCAGACTCAGATGAAAGCAGAGCCCGAGGGAGTCAGGCCTGCCCCGCATCCACAGAGAGAGGAGACTGCAGCTGCTCAACTGGCCCAAATGACGCCCTGCTCCGCCTCACCGGGTTATTATGAGAAATGAAGAAGATAATGACAGCTGTGGACGCATGATATCATCACTACAGCCCATCCACGTGGGAGGGGCGACAGGGACCAACAAGAAAGAGGGGAGAATGATAATAATAGAGTTCTGATGCCAAGGACATAGGCCTCCAAGGCCTTGGGCGTGGGTAGCTTGCTCAAGGTGCAAAAGCAGCTAAATCTGGGGTGTGTGTGTGTGTGTGTGTGTGTCTGTATCTGTGTGTCTGTGTGTGTGTGTGTGTGT
>PVJS01015805.1:0-38356 GCA_004027185.1 Glis glis | reverse complement strand
GAGAGAGAGAGAGAGAGAGAGAGAGAGAGAGCTGAGGCTGGCCGCGAACCCGGATCCTCGGGTCTCTGCCTCCCAAAGTACTGGGATTACAAGCGTGCGCCACCACGCCCGGCTTGAATGATGCTACTTTTCTACATTCTAAAAAACATATTTAACTGACACATGAAAATATAAAAATCCTACATATTTATGGGGTACTATGTAATATGTTAATTCATGTGCACGTTTTGTAATGTTTAAGTCTGGTTAAGCATATTTATCTCTTTAAAAGTTTATTATTTCTTTATAAAGAAAACTTTTAAATCCTTTCTTCTAGCTTTGTGAAATGTACAGTATGCTAGTGTTATCCGCAGCACTGTGGTATACACTAGCACACCAGAACTTCTTGCTTCTACCACAATGTCACTTAATCCTCATCGATCAACCTTTCCCAACCCCTTCCCCACTTTACTCTCCCAGCCTCTGGTAAGGACTATTCTCCTCTCAGCCTCTGTGAGATAGGTTTTAATTTCCAATTGTGAATGAGATCACGAGGTACTTGTCTTTCGGTGCCTGGCTTATTTCAGTTAACATGACCATCTCCATTCCATCCGTGTTGCCACGAATGACAGGATCTCATTCTTTTTTTGTGGCTGAATAGTGCCCCATTGTGCATATGAACAACATTTTCTTTATCCCCTTATCAGTTGGTGGACGCGTAAGTTGTCTCCATTTCTTGGTCGTTGGGAGTAGTGCTGCAATGAACGTGGAAGTGCAGATGTCTCTTTGACACATGGATTTCATTTTCTTTGGATATATACCTTGAAATGGTATTTCTGGATCATATGGTATTTCTATTTTTTGAGGAATTTTTATACTGAACTAATTTATATTACCACCAACAGTGTGCAAAGATTCCCTTTTCTTTACATTCTCACTAGCACTTGTCACCTTTAATCTTTTTAGTAATAACCATTCTTATTGAGCTGAAGTGATAATTTTCAGCATGGCTACTGCTGATTGGGTTTCCATTTGTATGAAATATTTGATTCTGACCCTTCACTTTCAGTCTACTTGTGTCCTTAGAGGTGAAGTAAGTTTCTTGTAAGCAATATGTAACTTTGTTATATATGTTTTTAATCCATTTAGTCACTCTATGTTTTTAATTGGAAAATTTAATCCATTTATGTCCAGAGTAATTATTGATAGGTTAAGATATTACTATAGCCATTTTATAATTTGTTTTCTAGTTTTGTTGTAGTTACTTTTTTCTTTCTCCTTTTCTTAGTCTTCTTTGTGGTTAAGTGATTTACTCTAGTGGTGTATTTCGATTCCTTGCTTATTATTTTTGGTTTGTTCATTATGGATTTTGCTTTGTGGTACTGTAAGTCTTATAAAGAACACCTTCTTTTTGTGGTACTGGGGATTGAACCCAGAAGCATTCTACCTCTGAGTTACACCCCCAGCCCTATTTTATTTTTATTTTGAAACAGGGTCTCGCTAGGAGTCTCACTACTTGCTGAGGCTGTACTCGAACCTGTGATCCTTTAGTCATAGCCTCCCAAGTACTGGGATTACAAGCATGTGACACCATGCCTGGCTAAAGAACATCTTTTGATTATAAGAAGATATTTTGAAATGACAACAACTTAGCATGATTGTAAAGAACAGAAACAAATGAACAAGAAGAAATATACTACTATAGAAGCTCTACACCTGCACTCTATTTCTCCCTATATTTTGAATTTTTGATGCTCAATTTTACATCTTTCTATATTGCTTCTCCCTTAATATATAATATAGTTATTATTTTTAATTATTTTGATTTTTAGTGTTCATACTAAATATATGAATGGTTTATGCACCATTTTAAAACATTTTAAATGCAGTATATTAGAGCATTTTGAGTTTGTATAGTTGTGATAGTTAATCTAGGTTGTCAACTTGACCTGATCATGACACACCCAAGATTATGTGATTTTGGGTGTGTAACAGCAGATTAAAGAGAAAGCCCTGCCCTGAATGTAGGCAGCAGGATTCTGATAGGTGTGGACTTAGATAAAGAGGGAGAAGCCGCGTAGAGTGCCTGCGACTCTTTCCAAGGAAAACGCATCTGCTCTCGCCTGAGATCGTCGGCCACCGGCTTTGCCTTTCTCTGAAGAGCTTCTTGATCTTCTTGGACTCCAACTCTTGGAACTGAAACTTCACCATCGTTTCTCCGAAGAGCTTCCTGATCTTCACGTCTTGGACTGGGACTGAATTAGTGGTTGCTCCGATCCTAAGACTCCAGCTCTTAGACCGCTCGACCAGCTACTGGTTCCTCTGACTCTCCACGTGCAGTCGGAACCTGGGACTACATTGCTTCAAACTGTAAGCCCATCTGATAAATCCTTTCTTTCAAATATACTCATTCTGTGTATTCTGTTAATCTAGAGAACCCTGTACCAATACAATAGTCTTGCCAGTGAATTTCATAACTTCCCATTTTCTTCTAATTCACATCTGTTTCTTTCATTTTGAAGAACTTCCTTTAGCATTTCTTGTAGGACAGTTATGGTGGAGATATACAGTCTCAGCTTTTGTTTGTCTGGGAAAGTCTTTATTCATCTTTCTTTTCTAAAGGATAGTTTGGACAGGCACAGTATTTTTGGATCGACAGTTTTTCTTCTTTCCTTCAATACTGTTACAATCTTGTGGCACTCTCTTCCGGTCTGTAAGGTTTCTGCTAAGAAGCCTGTTGTCGGGCAAACTGGAATACTCCTATGTGTTATTTGTTTTGTTTCTCTTATAGCCTTGAAATTGTTCTCTTTATCTTTCGCCTTTGAGAGCTTGATTCCAAGATGTCTTTGGGTAGACATACTGGATTTAACTTGGCTGGTTGTCTTTGATCTACCCGTAGCTAGATATTTGTGTCCTTCTTTAGGGTTTGGAAGTTTTCTGTTATTTCTTTAAATAAGACTCCCTCCTCTTTGGCATTCTCAAGTCCTTCTTGAATCCCAGCAGCCCTAATACCTGCTCTTTTAATACTGTCCCATATCCCCACAAGCCTTTTTCATTCCTCTTCATTCATTATTTCCTCCTCCAACTCTATTTTCAAATGGCCTGTCTCCCAGCTCATTAGTTCTTTTTTTTTCTATTTGATCTATGTTGCTACTGATGCCTTACATCACATGTTTAATTTTGCTGGGTGTATTTTTCAGCTCAAGAATTTGGTTATTTTAATTGCTTCCCTCTCCTTGTTGAGTTTCCCTGTTCGAATATTGAAGCATTTTTTCTGTGTTTTCTTTAAATGCACAATCTGCTCAGTTTCTATCACCTTATTAGGTGAGGTCGTGGCTTCCTGAAAGCTATTGATACTTGGTGTGTGACATAATATGGACATTAAAGATTAGGTATTGATTCCAGTCTTCCTAATATGACTTTGTTTGCGCCTGTATTTCCAGAGATTCTAAGCAGGGTGCTATTTTCTCTGAGTCTGTAGCCACTTCTACTATTTCAGCACTGGGTGACACCTCAGCCCAGGGTTTCTAAGAATCTGCTATTGGTGTGTAGTTACTGTTTCAGTATTAGAGGGCAATCTAAGCGCAGGTTTGTATGACATAAACTGTTAGTGTGTTATTCAGAAAGAACCAGGAAAGTACCTCGCAAGAGCAGTCTGTCCCTACAAGTCTCTCCCTGGAACTGGAGTAGGACCAGATGCATCATACACAGTTACTGGCCTGTAGTTTGGTCAGGCACTATGGAATTCTGCCTGGTTTTGGGCAGAGTCACTATGGATTGAGAAACGTGAGCGCCTATGCCACACCTGTGGCTACAAAAGTCTTCAAGCTTTATCAAACTCTTAGCTCACAGCCTGATGAGACTAGCACAACACTGGGTGGGATCAAATCTCACACTGCGTACTATTGAGGCAGACTCATGGCCCAAAACCACTGCAACCAGCCACAGGGGATGCTACCTGGAATATAAGCCCATTAGACTGAGGCCCCATGTCTTCTCCTGGCACTGGAGCTGTTCCCAAAGCTCCATCCACAGGCAGGCCTGAGGGTAGAGGCCATTAGGATCTCTTGGTGTTAGGTTTAACTAGCCCAGTACTAAATTTCAGGACAAAGTCAATGCTTACTACCCTGCCCTACCCTCAGAGGATAGGGTTATGCAGCATGATGTGCTGCCTAATGTTGGGGGAGGGTTGGTGAAGACAGTCCCTTGTTGTGATAGTCAATCTAGTTTGTCAACTTGACCTGATCATGACACACCCAAGATCATGTGACTTTGGGTGTGTAACAGCAGATTAAACAGAAAGCCTGCCCTGAATGTAGGCAGCAGGGTTCTGATAGGTGCAGGACTTAGATAAAAGAGGGAGAAGCCGCGTAGAGCAATGAGCGACTTTTTCCGAAGAAAACGCATCTGCTCTCGCCTGATATCATCGGCCTCCGGCTCATAGAACTGGAACTTCGCCGTTTCTCTGAAGAGCTTCTTGATCTTCTGCTCTCCTCTGAGATCTTCGGCCTTTAGTCCTTCGAACTGAAACTTCACCATCGTTTCTCCGAAGAGCTTCCTGATTTTCACATCTTGGACTGGGACTGAATTAGTGGTTGCTCCGATCCTAAGACTCCAGCTCTTAGACTACTCAACCAGCTACTGGTTCCTCTGACTCTCCACATGCAGTTGGAACTTGGGACTACATTGCTTCAAACTGTAAGCCCATCTGATAAATCCCTTTTTCAAATATACTCATTCTGTGAATTCTGTTAATCTAGTGAACCCTGTCCAATACACCTGTCCAATGAGACTGATGCTAATTTGAGATACCCCTGGGTCTCACAGCCAGCTGCAGGTTCTGCATAGACTCTGGAGGTGGGTAGATATGTTCCAGGCCCACCGTGAGGCTAGAAATGATGCAGGCAGAAGTCAAGTCTGTCTCACTGGTGCACAGACCTCTTCATGATCCTGAGGCTGGTGTAGAGGCTGGGTCTGTGAGCTATGGCCTGAATACGGGGCCTTGAATTTCTACTGGGTGCTTGGTCTCACCCAGTAGGCCTGCCACTGGACTCCAAGACAAAGCTCTGTACTAGTTTTCATGCCCTGCTCCCCAGCAGTTGGGGTCTGCTCCTCACTCTGCTGCTCAAGGATGTAGGAAAGATGGTAGATGCAGTCAGCTGCCTGGCTTCAGTCTGCAGGAATCCAGGAATTGGCCTGACAGTAGAGGTTGTGGGTCTTAGCTCAGCACTGGGTTTCACTGTGGTGGGCCTGGTACTGTGTTTATTTTTTGGTGGTGGGGTACTAGGGATTGAACCCAGGGACATTCTACCTCTGAGCTACACCCACAGCCCTTTTTATTTTGAAACAGGGTCCTGCTAAGTTGCTGAAGGTCTCACTAATTTGCTGAGGCTGGCTCACCTGCAATTCTCTTGTCTCAGCCTCCCAAGTACTGGGATTACAGGCATGTGCCACTGTGCCTGGCCTGGTACTGGGTTTCAAGTCTAAGGCCTGGACCCCCCCCCCCCCAAGTTGGCTGCTTGGAATTGTAGGAGGGGTAATGTGGGCAACTCTGTCCTCCCTGCCCTTTTCAGTGTGTCTTTCCATTTTGTTACACTGAAGGCAGGCACTGTGGTCTCTCACCTGATTTTCTTAGCTCTTGTGATGGTAGTGTGGTGTGGAGATAGCTATTCAAGTTGATGTGCTGTGGGTGAGAAAATTACTGGAACATCTTACTCAGCCACCATATTGGTCTACCTTCAACATGTTGATATTACTGTTGACAAGAAAAGTTTGAGGGCCAAAGGATTAAACCACCACCACCACCACCAGAAACACAATAAACAAACAAATAAATCATAAAAAATAAAAAGAGAGGGAAAGGAAAACGAACGAGAGTCTGTAGAACCAACTTTTGTTTCAACTACACTACTTATATCTTACCAGTTGCCTCTAGGCTCCAGCATAACTCGCTGGATTAAATTTCAAAGAAGAAATATGGATAATTTAGGTAACGGCAGTTGGCTTTCATTCCTTTGTTTTTGCATGTATGGCTAGAAGTTTGCCTTCTTTTGTGTGGCTGATTATGAAGAGAATTTGGGGTTTGTGTAGGGCATATTTTGTGCTGTTCTTGTAAATGTTGAGTTTATGTGCTAGTAGCTTTTATGGTAGCTTTTGATCCAAGGTCATTTATTTATACTGACATCCATAGCATTTTGAGCTGTGGGGATATACAAAAAGATTATGGATGGCAGCACCAAATTCCCTTCTGACTTCTCAGGCTTAAGTGGGTTCCCTTTAGGCTTTTTTTTTTAACATCTTTTGGAAAAGCACAAATTCTTTTTTTAAAGGACTTTCTTTTCATATATTTTTAAAAAGACACCTTATCAGAAGTGTGCTTTTTCAGTAACAGAGGACGATTACCCTCATGTCCAAAAAGCCCATTCCTTGGCTCCCAGGGATGATTTCATTGCCTGCTAGGAAAGGATAAAGGAACTTTGGCACAAGGCAGAGGCACTGAGTGAAACCCCCCAAATCCTTAGAGTCATGGTCCTGCTGAGCCCAACTTCCTTTTTTATATTTGATAGGAAAGCAAGGGTAACAAATTGTTCCCATCATATCTGTCTTCTAACTTCATAGTTAAGGGAGTTACCTTTCAAAAGACCTCCATATTATTACCAGTGAATTAAGACCATTAGATGAGATGTTGTCAGTGGATGCTTATTTTAGGGAAAATCTGTAATTTTATGATGCAAGACTACCTTAAGAATCATGATGACCAACAGCTTCCTCTTCCTATAAGTCAATATAAACTACCACTTCACAGAGAAATCCCTGGATTTCTAGTGTGACAATAGAGGCTTATGGGACATGGGGACATGCAATACTCTCAGGAAATCCAACTCCTCACATTAGTCTAGTAAATGACATTTAGGTTTGCCCATGAAGAAGTACAAGAGAATATTGGGAATGCTGGGTGCCGCTGGGCCGTGCTGAAGGACCAAAGCCATTGAGCCTTTAGAGAATATGACATTTCAAGGTACCCTCAACCTTTTCTATCCTTCTGGAAGCAACACTCTGATCAGAACTAACTTAAGACAAAGGCAAAGTTGATCCTCTTATCACATCCACTGTCCCAGGCATTTATTTTCTCATTCTATTTTTTTTTTTTTTTGTGGTACCAGGGATTGAACCCAGAGGCGTTCTACCTCCGTGCTACACCCCCGGCCCTATTTTTTATACTTTATTTTGAAACCAGGTCTCAGGAAGTTGCGGAGGGCCTCACTAAGTAGAGAGAGAGAGAGAGCTGAGGCTGGTCGCGAACCCAGATCCTCCGGTCTCTGCCTCCCAAAATACTGGGATTACAAACGTGCGCCACCACGCCCGACTCTCATTCTATTTTTTAAAAATTTTAATTATTTTTATCTTTATACTTTTATTGGTGCATTATAGCCTCACATCATAATGTAGTTCATAGTGATAGTGACATACATGCACACAGCACTTGGCGGGTTTTCCCCGGCTCCCTCCCCACTCCTCCTCCCCATATAGGATATTGAGATTGACATTGGTATTCTCACATGTGTACATAATGTCAATGGAAGTCATTCCTTCATTGATTCTCCCTCTTCCCCACCCCCTCCCCTAGACCACCTCCCTCACGCCACTGGAGTTTCTCCTCCATTATCTGAAGTCCCTCTGGTGTCTGCTTATGAGAGAAAACATGACCCTTCACTTCCTGTGACTGGCTAGTCTCAACATAATGTTCTCCAGGTCTTCCATTTTCCTGCAAATGACATAATTTTGTTCTTCTTTATTTCTGAGTAGAATTCCATTGTGTGTATATACCATAAATTTGTAATCCATTCATCTGTTGATGGACACCTAGATTGGTTCCATAATTTAGCTATTATGAATTGTGCTGCTATAAACATGGATATGCATGTATTACTATAATACTCTGATTTCAGTCCCTTTGGAAAGATACTCAGGAGTGGTATAACTGGATCATATGATGGATCCATTTCCAATTTTGTGAGGAATCTTCACACTGATCTCCACACAGCTGCACTAATTTTCAATCCCACCAACAGTGTAAAGAATTCCTATTTCCCCACATCCTCGCCAGCATTTATTGTTGTTTGACTTCTTGATGATTGCCATTCTGATTGGGGTTAGATGGAATCTCAGTGTAGTTTTGATTTGGGCTCATTCTACGTTTTGTCTTCTTTTTCCTATCACAAAGCCTGATTTTCTAGGGTCTTTCATTCTCATTTATCTCCAAACGATATCACTTAGTAATATATATCAATTCTGCTATGCTAGGATTCAAAAAGTTATAAGCACATTCTAGTTCTTTTATGTCAGCCTTCGTTCATCCTTAAGCCCACCATGGAAACACAAGGAAGTTGATTCTCAGTACACTTAACAAGGGCTAATTAAAAGTAAACTCAGGGACTGAGGTTGTTTACATTATACAAATGACCTTATTAAATAGCATGGTTAACAATATATTTGGTAGGCACTCAGCATTTCCTTAAGGAAGATTCTGAGTAACCAGATGATCTAAATTAATAGATTTCTACAGAGCTGTTAACATGTTAATACTGGTAAATCTCATTAGCCAGCCAATGAACATGTTAAATTATCAAGATGAATAAGATGAACTAAACATAATAAGTATATGTTGCCTGGATGCTTTCTTTCTTATAACTAGCTATTTTTAGTTAATAGAAATATTTTGTACCCTATGCATTGCTAATCTGTAGCAAATTGCTTCGTTATTCTCTATATTGAATTTGCTCATCAAATCTCACAGAATGCCCTCCAGATACCTTTATTTTTGCTTCATTATTGCTTGCAAGACACACCAGATACTTTTGGCATTTAGTTACTTCATTAATGCAGCCAATGTTTGTTAAGCATTTCCTTGGGCTGAGTACTGGGCATCTCTCCCCTGAACAACTGCAATTGCCTCCTAATTTGCCCATCCATAGTCACTGAGACTCTTTCAAGTTATTTCCACACTGTAAAACATATGACCTTTCACTTTCTGTGACTGGCTAATCTCACTTTACATAATGTTCTCCGGGTCCTTCCATTTTCTTGGAAATGGCATAATTTTGTTCTTCTTTATTGCTGAGTAGAATTCCATTGTGTGTATTTCCCATAATTTTGTGATCCATTCATCTTTTGATGGACACCTAGGTTGGTTCCATAATTTGGCTATTGTGAATTGTGCTGCTATGAACATGAGTATGCATATATTACTGTAGTTCTCTGATTTTGGTCCCTTTGGAAAGACACCCAGGAATGGATCCACCATATGACCTTTACTATTTTGATAGTCCTCTCACCTCTTCTAGGTTGAATCCAAATTTATATTTCCCAGTATCCCTTTCTTCTAATATATAAATTTGTGTCTAACTTCCACCAGATAGACCAATAGAGACTTGGAAGGCAGACTGGAAGTTCTTGAGGCCACTCCTTCTTCTAGCAAGAACTATTGTGGAGGCCCTTGATAGTCTCCAGCATTCATAGTGAGTTTTCTGGTATCTGGTCCTGGTTTCGCTGGTATTGAAAATATTTATAGGCCGGTGTGGTAGCGCACATTTGTAATCCCAGTACTTTGGGAGGCAGAGACCCGAGGATCTCGGTTTGCTCTCTCTCTCTCTCTCTCTCTCCCTGTATCTCTCTCTTTCTACCTAGTGAGGCCCTCCGCAACTTCGTGAGACCCGGTTTCAAAATAAAGTATAAAAAAATAGGGCCGGGGGTGTAGTTCAGAGGTAGAATGCCCCTGGGTTCAATCCCCGATACCGCAAAAAAAAGAAAATATTTATAATGTATGCATAACAACCAAAAGATTTATGCATAAAGAGCTCACATACATCTTGTTATAAATATTAACAATCCCAAATAATATCAATAAGCAATTCACAGAAGACTGAATTCATAAGACTGAATGTGTTCAGTCTTATGAATGATTAAGGAAATACAAATTAAACAATGAATGTAACTTTTTATTTATAAGACTGATAAATATATAAAAAGATTGAAATATCCAAAGAAGTTGGTGCCTTCATTACTGAGACGGAAAGAAGGACTAAAGTCATATTTTCAATAATATAGTTCATTTAATTAATATAATATAATAGCATTGTCATAATCTCATATATTCTCATTAAGGTACAAACAACACATTGGGCTGGTGGGATACTCCTGTAATCCTAGTACTTGAGAGGCTGAGACAGGAGAATCAAAAGTTCAAGGCCAATCTCAGCAACTTAGCGAATCCTCAGCAACTTTGTGAGACCCTGTTTCAAAATAAAATATGAAATAGGGTTGGGGTGTAGCTTGGAGGTAGAATGCTCCTGGATTAAATCCCAGTACCAATAAATAAATAAATAAGTTACAAACAACACAAAAATTCCCACTATCATCAATATTATTCAAAATTTTTCTGGAAGTCCTAGTCAATGTGATAAAGCTAGAAATGGGAAAAAGAAGTATCAATATTAGATTCAAATAACTTTGATATATTTCATTCTCATATGATAATTTTATACGCAGAAAAGTCAGTATGATCACCAGTTCTAATTAGAAAGAGTTTAGCAAATTAGTCATATAGTATAAGGTAAATGTGCAACAAATAATAAATCAACTTTTCTTATATTTTAGAAATTATAATGAAAATAACACCATTATCTAAAGCATTAGAGATCACTTCAAATATAAAAAAGATAAAATAAGAAATACATACAAGGCCTATATGAAACACAAATTATAAAATTTACCAATAGATATGAATAAGAAAATGTGAATAAATAACACGCAAGCAAAATATGTTTAAGGATATTTATTTACCAATGTTTTCAGTAACAAAAAATCAAGAGCAACAAAAACAATTGGAAACAAATGTCCCTTAACAGGAAATACTATTTATCCACATGGTGATACATCAACACAATGGATTCCCTCCAAAAAAATAAAATAAAAAGGCCATTCAAAAAGAATGAGGTAGTTCTATAAGTACTGACATTAAAAATCGACAGCCACAAGCTGGGCGTGGTGGTGCATGCTTGTCATCCCAGTACCTGGGAGGCTGAGACCCAGAGGATCCGGGTTCGATCGCCTAACTGCAGCCATGCTGGATATACCCAATGTGCCTGCTCTAGGGCATGCACTTCTGAGATATATTTCATATGACTCCATAGAATCTCACAGTAAACAAAAGAGCAGGACAGAAACTCACTTATATACTCCTTTATACACTCTACATATTTTATTGTTTTTTGAAAAAGTATTCACTTTTATCATTTATAAAAGTATAGAGAATCAACAGAACCAAGTTAAACTACAAATTCAATATAGGGATGTGAAAAAGGAGTCTAGCCAGATGGATGGCTAGGATGAAATGAAAGATTTTTGCAGCTGTTTACAAAGACTGAAAACACAGGAGTAGCAGGATTGGCAGGGATGACGAAGTTCAATTTTAGACATATTGAGTCTGAACCATCTATATCCAGATAGTAATGAAATAGTCTGAAAGAGATCATTCTGCTCACTAGCTATATAAAAGAAGGGGCTAGGATATTTATTCAGACATAAGGAAGCTAGTCACTCATTCGAATCTGTTTACAAAAGAGTTAATAAAATATGAGCTTTTAAGCAATAAGCAAAATTAATCATATCATAAGATTTTAAAGGTAAAACTTATAAGCTCAATGTACTAGGTTTGTTCCAGTTTTACAATTCTGATCTTATGAAATTCAATTTATAATTTGGTTCTTAAGCATTATTGTCACTTAATATAGTGCCTGAATCAATTATAAATTGTGGGGTTTACATAAAGCAACTTGTTACTCTACTTGGTTGTAGAAGCAGAGCTTCCATAGCTGAACTCAAATGGGTTTTTAACTGTGGAGATATTTATCCACTCAGTTTGACTTCCAAATACGTATATCCTTTACTCCAATTATCCCAGATGTTATCATTTTCTATGTGTGTCCTGGGATGCAGGACCCACTAGATTTAAATGCTCGCTAAAATTATTTACTGTCTTATGAACTTCCTCAAGATGTTTACCCATCGGTTTGTTTGAATAGCATTTCAAAATGCTCTTAAGTATCAAATATAATGTGGCATATATCCCTCTCCTCACCTAGTATTAATTTTTGTTTATTATTTTGTAGAAGAAAATATGAATCAGTGTTTTTCCCCAATGTAGTACTCCACGGCATCATGGGACAGTTAGTATACAAAAGTGGTCTCTTTCCAATCTTTGCATTGCTGCCCTTTATTGTAGGATAAACTAAAATTAACTTTGCATTCCTCATTTCCATATCATTACCGCATTGCTTTGGTGTGTCAAAATAACATTTACCAGCATTAAAACTCACGTTGACATGGCTAAATGCTTGGCATGTGTTAAAAACATAAAGACAAAAATAGCCCTTTATAGCACAATTGAAAGAGCCTCACACCACAACCTCCTTCTTAGATCCCAGAGACCTCAAATAATTTTTACCTTCACCCCATCAGGGTAAGTTTTCAGGACATAATCTGATAAATTCATTTAAAACAAGGTGTAAATATGAGATGCTTCTGGTAAATTACCCATCCAAAGTGCATTTGCACTCTTACAAGAGGAAAACATTAGGGAAAAAAAAGTCAGTTATTAGCCTCAGGTTGCTAATATTGTAGGCAGAGGGAGAAACATTCTCAAATCCTTAGGTTTATATCACTTAGGTGGCGGACTGACTCATCCATTATTTCTACCACTGTCCCCATGTAGTCTTTGATTTAGGGAATAAAAACACAACTAACCGGAAGAACAAACTATCATTTTCTTCAAGGGGAAAAATGAATTTGCACATAACTGGCTATTCAAATTGCATTGGCTAGCTTCTTATCTTTCCTGGTCTGGCTATTTACCCTATCATTCCAAGTACCAATTCTGATGTCAGCAAGATCACTCTGAATTAAACATGGGCATTTTTTTTAAAGTATAAGAATAAAACAATAACTAGGAGCGCTAGTCATCATGTCTACAATACAGCCGAAAAACCAGTTTACACTTTCTTGCTTTACAGCTTGACCACCACAGCTTCCCAAAAAAAAGGATTAGAAATACTATTTTTTACTTGTTCAACCATGAAAACCAATATACATATTTAGTGTTACTTGCTCTTTGAAATATACCACTCTTAAAATAGATTTTGTATATAAGTAGTGAGACATAGAAATAAATTTGGGGATGTAGAAATAAGCTGGAGACACAGAAATAAATTTATTGTCCCTTGAACAGAGGTCACCAAGGACCAAAGGTGCCTTTGATATCATGACTATTGACGGCAATTGTTAAAGTGACTGAGAAATAAGAGAAGACTGGGGAACAGCTAAACTTATTAACTCAAGTCCTAACCTAATCTTTATTCAACCTAAATTTGATAGGATATTTTCAAGGAGAAAGGTAACAGGTCATAAGGAACCCTGCAAATCCTCGAGTTTAGTATTGTGAGCTCTCTGTCCAGTACAAGAGGTCTGCCTTCAGCAGTTGGCAGGGAGGGAGCCCTTTGACCTCCCGCATCTCAGGCTTCAGCTAGGAGTTGGGTCTGCTACTCTCCCCTGCAACCTCCACAAGAAGCAACAGTCACAGCAAACACTTGTTACCACAGTTCCGTATTTGTTCTTTCATATGGAAAACACCTAGCTTTCCACACAAGGCCACAAGATCTAGACTCCTACGGGAGAGGAAAAGCAGCCGGAGGCATGTTCTTCCTCTAGATCCCAGCCCAAGCTCATTCCAATGTCAACACCAAAAAACTGCTCCTGTTCCTTCACTCTCAGTTGGCCAAAAAGTAAATAATGTTGCTCTCCAACACACTTCGAAACAACATTAAGGGAAGTATAATTTAAGCTTTTAGATTTACACTCATCATTACATTTTTCAGAAAGACACTCTTGTAAAGGTTATCAAATGTGTTAAGCTGTAAAAATAAATCTGGAGTTCCCAATTCCCTGACCACGTGGTAAGAATATTTGCTAAACTAGGATGTGACCCCACCCCGAGCTGAGCAATGATGTAAAACATATTTGCAAGTCACCGAGGCCACTTTCAAATGGAACTGCCTGATGTTGCAAAGAGTAATGTCTTTAAAATGTCATAATAGCTATAAAGAAAAAAACTGGAGCAGAAGAGAGGACTGTTTATTCCAAACAAATGTTTTCACTTTGTCCACAGCTGAAGGTTTCCGTGAGATAAGACCCTGAATTAAAACAGCGCACAGGCCAAGGTTACTGCCCATGTAATAAAATGTCAGACTAAAAAAAGAGAGCGATCAGGGAGCTCCATTTGAACTTTGATTCTATAAATCAGTCACTGAACTCAACAACCTCATTGCATCTTAGCAAAAACTAAAAGCAGATAATCTCCTAAAACCTAAATAAGAAGGGAGGGTTATAAGAACGTCAAGTCTTAGGCCCCAACATCCTCCCTATCACTTCCCCCACTTCTCACCACCACACTGACATCCTCCATTTCTCATGTAGAGCCTCAGGCTCCTAGCAAGCACACCAAGGGAATTCTTCACAGGATCTACTATAACTTCTGCCTTCTTCCCCCACCTTTCTCCTCCTCCTCCTCCTCCTCCTCCTCCTCCTCCTCCTCTTCTTTTCTTCTTCTCCTTCTCCTTCTCCTCCTTCTCCTCCTCCTCCTCCTCCTCCTCCTCCTTCTTCTTCTTCTTCAACCTTGGAGCTCTACCTGCGAGCTACTCTCCCAACCCTTTTTTTATCTTTTTGAAACAGGATCTCCCTAAATTGCTGAGGGTCTTGCTAAATTGTTGAAGCTGGCCTTGAACCTGCCACGCTCCTATATCAGCCTCCCACATATAGGGATTACATGTGTGTTCCACCTCGCCTGGCTCCCCTAGTTGATCAAAATTCACAGTTGGTAAGAACATTTTCAGAAGACCTAATAGGGTAAAATACTACCAAACCCAATTGTGGTTAACAATTAAAACATTTCTGATAGGTTAATTTAACACAGTAAATGGTTTGCATATTGAAAGAATTAATGAGCAATGTTTTTTTTTTTTGGCGGTACTGGGGATTGAACCCAGGGGCATCCTACCTCCAAGCTACACCCCCAGCCCTATTTTTTGTTCTTTATTTTGAAACCGGGCCTCACTAAGTAGCTGAGGCCGGCCGCGAACCCGGATCCTCCGGTCTCAGCCTCCCAAGTACTGGGATTACAAGTGTGCGCCACCCCGCCCGTCTGAGCAATTATTTTTAAATTAAAATAATCAGGAGTATCTCCCAAGGTTTTCGCAATAAAGTGTTAACTAATATAAAAGATTATCTGGAGTTTTCTCATTTCTTTTCTGAGATATATACCATTAAAGAGGCACCATATTTTGACAATTCAAGAAAGAAAAACTTCAATCCAATCACAGGAAGCATCTTCCCTATCAATACCAATTTTAAGAATGCACAAACCTTAATTTCAACCATCAACTGTTGATTAGGTGGTTAATTCACCTGTGCCTCAGCAACTCATCTACAGAACTGGAATTAACAATGTTCAGTGGATATGTGTCAAGTGCACGTGTAAGAACAAAGTAGAAATAAGATGCTAAATTCTTGCTGTTCCAAATAAGGAAAGAAATTTTCCTTCCCTCCTTTTCCCCTGAGCATTTAATTTAGAAAATTGTAATTGCGATTAATTTCTCTTCTTTTTAAAATGTCTACAAATGCATTTGAAAACTACATAGGCCTTTGTCGGGTTTATAATCCAGGACTTTGGAACTATCTCTTTAAAATGTAAACGTCAAGTTAGCACCCCTATTTCCCAGTTTCTGTGGGAGGGTAGGAGCCTAACTTCTGTGGGTACCTTGATCTAGTTGTGAAATTACCCTCTATCACAAGGGTATGAGAATTCCCCCCCCAATGGATAAAGCCAACTGCCAAATAAAGTTAGGATGAACTCTACGTGACAACTCCCCTTGAGAGTCCCCTAGTTATTGCTCATCTTGAAAACGTGGACATAATGGCCTGTATCTGCTTGGCAAGATGAAATCGTGCGATTTTCTTTGTCTTTGCAATCTTTTAGTGGATTGCCTGTGATGTGCAGCACATTCTGGTTTAATTATGAAAGTCTTTTTCTTTCTCTGTTACCTTTATGGAGAAGAGTTCTGGGATGGGAAAAGATTTTTGTTTGTAATTATACTTCCCCAACACATGGGAAGAGTTATGGATAAACTCCCCAAGCAGCATGTGGTGGTGGCCAATTTGGGGCTCCCGAAAAAGAGTGAAAAGATGCATATGGGTAACTGAATTGACCATTTTGCTGTTTTGGACTCATTTGAACAATTAACCCCTAAATATTAGGCACATAAACAACAAATATCTATTGATTGATAGACATGCCATTTTAAGGGTGTTCCTATTCCTAAATTTGCTGGCTTTTGTTTTATTTTGTTTTAATTGAACAATCATCCCATAGTATGGCTCTCCATTAATTTTGTATGTGTACCTTAAATGGAGGTCATAAATGATTTAGGTCATAAACATTGACACAGAAGTGTCTTGTTTATGTCTTAGTTTGTTTTGTCCTGCTATAACTGCATATCAGACCTTGGATAATTTGCAAGGAGCAGAGATTTGTTTCTTACAGTTTTGGATACTGGGAAGTGGAGAGGCCTGAAATCTGGTGAGTGTCTTCTTGCTGTGTCATCCTCTGGCAGAAGTTCAACAGAGATTGTGCAGGAGAGAGAGGAAGCGGGCTGAACTCATCTGTTATCAGGATCTTCCTCCAGAGTCCTCCCAACTGAATCACCCTTAAAAATCACACCTCTCAGCACTGTTGCACTGGGGATTAAGTTTTCATCATGTAAACTTTGGGGGACACATTACACTATATCCGTTTATCTGCACTGAGTTTGAAAAGCATTTGAACTTGAATGCCTTTAGAACATTCCGCTTTAGAACGCCATCATCCCCTTTTCTGTTGTCAAGATAACAGCTAATACTGCACACGCCTGCTTTGTATCAGGTACTCTGAGTACTTCTCATGCATTAACTTACTTAATTCCCACAACTGCCCTTGGGTAGGTCATATAATCCCCATCTTAAAGATGAGTTGCTGAGACAGAGAGAAGTTAATTACCTCAGGTCATGGGATTTGTGAAATATGGGATGAGAATTCATACCTGGGCATTTGGCTCCTGAGCCAGTGACTTCAACAATTATTTTATGGTGTTGCTTATGAACAAAATTCCCAAGTTTATCATCCCACCTAAGAGGTGCACACTGTTCCTAATTATTTCTGGTTTTTCAAAGTCGGATTCTGTTCCTATCAAGGAACACAAAAAGTTCTCTTACAGTGTGTTTATGACTTCTGGAACCACTCACACACGTTCAGATTTTGAACCCTTACAGTATTAACTCCTCATATTTGCGGCTGCATTTTCTTCAGGAAAAGGAAGTACAAAGTCAGAGAAACTCATGTCTAGTATTTTGATGTCATGCTGCCCAGGTACAAAATTCTCATACAACCTTTGGCATCCCACACGGGTTGGATCAACAGAATGATCACCTGTCCAGTGTGGTTAAAGAAAAGTGTTTTGTTATTCATAGTGTTTTAAAGAGAAAAACAACACATCTGTATTGCATGGTACCACTTCTCCTTGACAATCCCTTTACCAAAACATTCAGGGAGATCCTCCACTTGCAGCGTGAGGGGTAGAGATTAAACCCAGTGGTCTCTAGGAGCCGAGTGTTAATGTCCATGCAGGGGCAGAATGAAGACAGGA
Organism: Glis glis; assembly: GCA_004027185.1. NCBI lineage: Eukaryota > Metazoa > Chordata > Mammalia > Rodentia > Gliridae > Glis > Glis glis. The sequence goes on along the minus strand of PVJS01015805.1, from coordinate 20,588 downwards.
GGACATGAAGAGGAATGGAGCTGTGATGCTCCAGTCGTAAGCCAGCACACACCAATAACTGTCACCACCGTGAAAGGGGACACTGGGAAAACTCTAACAAAGCAGGCTTTTCTCTGGGAAAGAAGAAGCAAGACTCAGGTGGGGAGGTTAAAGCCCAGCACCGTACCTCACATAGGTTTAGAGACCAAGGTATAATTCCTTACAGGCACAGCAGAATCAAAGCTAAAAAATTAACATAAAACTGGTGCCATCCCTGGGGTGCCCGGCACAAGCAAATGTAGGACCATTCTGGACAGGAGTGCCCCAAATCGAGGTCACAGGAGTTTTCACAGGGGAAATGAGCCACACTAAAGATAACCTCACATTTCAAAATGATAAAGCTCATGGGGAAACAATTCCCCCAAACATACGAATCTTCAGTCTGAAGAAACATGAGCAGGATAAATAAAGTAACTGCAGACCTAGACACATTATAGTAAAACTACAGAATGCCTAAGATGGAGGAAAGTCAGTTGAAAACTCTCTAAGCATTTTTAAAGCGAACAGTCTTTCTATTAGTTGTACTTTTAACATAATATAAACACTAAATCTTCAGAGGCAATATCACTGTAGAAATAATTAGTTTGAAATTTCATTTTTTGATGGAAGTTTAAAGAAAGCCTTAAGAAAAAAAATTAGAGTACCCCTCCCTCTGCTATCTTTACTCACTCCTGAAAGTAATTCAAATGGCACTTGAAGCTTTTTAATTGTTACTTTGAAATGTCTGTCTCTAATCAAAGTAGGTTGTCACTTAAGTCAGGGACAGTCATAAATGTCAGGACAAAGAAAATCCCATTTGTTCGTTTCTCTGACAAAGCTGGCAGAGAACTTTTTAAAACTTTCTAATTCTTTTGTTAAAATCTTCTTAGCTTGGACATTAAATTGCGATTCTTACAAATATTTATACAAAAGTTCATTCTGAATTTACCTTTCTATTCAAGTAGGTCACACTGAGTGCGTGCTTACTGCTAGATGCTGCAGGCCTGGAGCTCAGGACAGAGGGCAGGACTGAAGGTAGTCATTAGGAGTTAAACTCAGCATAGAAACATCGCCCAAAGTCAAGTCTACCAGTAGACTGTGGAGTGAGTATAAAATAGAGAAAAGCAGAATTGCGAAGCATATGAGAATGATTAAAGCTCGGGAGTAGGAAAAATCCAAGCCAAAGAGAAGGGTTCATATTTCAAAGAGGAAAATGAACACAAATTATTGAGAGTTTCAAGACAGCACAAAATACAGTGTCAGAATAATGGGAAGCCAGGGCAACTGCATTTGGTGATTGGAACAATCATTCAAGATATTCATTAGAAAAACTTAAAGACATTTGCAAACAAGAAAAAAGTGAGTGGGAAGAAAATGGAAGCAATTAGTAGAAATCATTAATTCAAGAAAGTTAGCAGTGCATAAAGATGGTGGCAGCTATAGGGAGAACGACAGGGTCACAGAAGGTGGCTTAGAAATGAGAAGACTGCATTTTTGAAAGAATGGAGACAAAATTGTATCAATAGAACTGATGACACTAATTCAGAAGGAGGCAGGTAACAAAACTCCCACGGGTATTAGAATCCAAGATGGAGGTCAAGAGTGAACGCTGAGATCAAACAGCTCTTCCTTACAGATGCTGAGGTGTAGTGTGAGGAGGAGACAGGAGCTCGGTGAGGGAGGCGTCGGCTGCACATCATTCTCCTCTGCACAGCATGAGGGAGACACCGGGAGTGCTGTGGGGAAATCAGCAAGGCCCCGTAAAGAGAGACAACACTCTGTGGGGTAGATCACAGCTGTATGTAGAACATATTATAGATGATATATAATGTATATATACATATGTATATAATGTATAGATTACACATGTGCATTATATCTAATTTATAGATATATACACACATATAAGGTATATAATATTACATATACAATATGTACATATACACACATATATACATATACATATATATATATACACACACACACTAAAACTGAAACACTAACTAGAAGGAGTGATTAGGGGCCATTAAATTGGCTAGCTCTATTCTGTTCTAAAATTAACTCTGGCAACTGAAAATATGGCCCTTTTTAATTTAAAAATCAAAAAGTCGAAAAGACAGAAAAGTTGGCTGAGCGACTCACCCAAACAAACAAAACAAACCCAAGGAAAATAATTCAGAAAAGCAATTATATAGCATGTCAGTAAATGCAATATTTCTTTTTATACATTCCCTGAAAAGCATTAGCATAACCGTCTTTCATTTTCCTTTGCATAGAAGTAAGACTCTAAATTTAAAACATTTCTACAAAGTTCAGATGCAAATGACAGGGTAAGGAAGTAGGAACACGAAAGCGTATGGTTGTATAAAAAACGAAATCTGGGAGCACGAAAAAAGGCGCATGAAAGACACGCTTCTGCCTTGTCTCTGGAAGGCAGACCCAGCCCCAAATGAGAGCAGAGATCCTGAGTCTGTTAGCACTGAAGAGAGACTCGGTCATGAGGGTTAGCACACAGAACATGCCAGTGGGCACCAAGGAATAAAATAATGACTTTTGTAGGACAAATGTGAAGAGGTTTGCTGTTTTTTTTAAAATATGACCATATTGTAGATATGTAGATAAGTATCCCTTTTTAAAAATGAATTTTAAATTCAGTCTAAATTTTCCCATAAATGAAGTAATTTCTGAGCCATTGTCTATGAATGCCAAGAGTCTTTACCATCTTGGAAGAACTCTATGACTGATAAATAAACAACAATATTTTGTGCCTGGGTATGTATACTTAAGTTTATTTGTTTTATCTTTTAAATGATTGGTTTGAAAAACAAATTTTCCAGAAATAGTCAACTGAGAACAAACCAATGCTTCCTAAAATAAACAACAGAAACCTGGGTTGCTCTCTATAGGTAGTGACAATTATTTTGTCCACATTTTGCCAGCTTGAAGCTGAATATTTTATATCAATATGCATATGAAAAATCAATACACAGAAACAGCTCATCCATTGAGATTAAGAGATAAAATGTGGAGCCGGGTATGGTGGCACATTTAATTCCAGTACTTGGGAGACTGAGAGAGGAAGATAGCAGATTTGAGGCTAGCCTCAGTGATGGCGAAACCCTGTTGCAAAAATAAAATAAAATAAAATAAAATAAAATAAGCTGGAAGTGTGGCTTAGAGGTAAAAATGTTCCTAGGCTCAATCTTCAGGACCACACACTCACACATACGAAAAAAAAAAAGAGAGAGAGAGAAAATGCAATTTGATAAGTCTCCCATAAACTCAGCCACATGCTTTCGGCTCAGTTTTGTATTAATTTTGATAAGTGTGTATGCTTGCTAGCAAAGCACAAGACAGAGTCCATAATGACCTGGATTTCCTTATAATTATTTCATTATTTATTTGTTCATTTGATTTTTAAAAGTGTGTCTATTTTTTTTTTGTGGCACTAGAGATTGAGCCCAGGGACATTCTACCTTCAAGCTACACCCTGTCCTATTTTATTGTTTTTTTTTTAATTTTGAAACAGGGGCTTGCTAGGTTGATGAGAATCTCACTATTTGCTGAGGTTGTCCTTGAACCTGCAATTCTCCTGTTTTGGCCTCCCAAGTACTGGGATTACAAGGGTGCACTGGCTTAACTATCTATTCTTGAAACACACACACACACACACACACACACACACACATCCCTTCGATCCTCCTGTTTTGGCCTCACAAGTACTGGGATTACAGGTATACACCATCATTCCCAGTTCTCAGCAAAGTATCTTAAACAGCAATTAATTGCAATAATACCTAAGAGAAAACCAAGAGAATAATAATAATAAATATTTCATTATCTTTCCATCTGAATAAATTCTATATGTAAAGAAGGGTTTCAGTTTGAACTGTAACCACATGGCCTTGGGTGTCTATTATTGCAAAGAAAGGGAGGTCATCTCTAACAGAGATGAGCCTACACTTTAGAGTTCCCTCCTATGAAAAGTTCTCTCCTACCACATGGTAACAACCGAACATTAAGACTTCAGGGTCTAGGCAGAGTCATCTCCTGTGCGGAGCCTTCCTTTGGTTTAATGATCTTCATCATTTCATTTTTATTCTATAATTTATTTAGACACTGATTTTTGTCTTGATTTTACTGTTGTAGAGAGTTTGGGATATAGTAAAAGACAATTTTTCCTATTTCTCACTGTGTGGAGGACTCCCAGGACTACTGTCAGCTTCAGTGCTTCTCAAAGGACTCAGAATAGGGTTTTATTCATGCCCAGTATTTATTAAAGCAAGAGGATACAAAACAAAACCAACAGAGGGAAAAAGCACATGGTGACGTCCAGGGAGAACCAGACGAAGCTTGGAAGAGACCCAGCCCAGGGAATCACACAGGACTCCTCTCTGAGGAGGGCGGATGCAGGCAAGCTATGTTCGCTGTCTCTGCACATTTCATTAGAGATGGGATGACCAAACTTTTGTATCCAAATCTGGAGCCCTAAAGAAAACCTTGAGTTTTTTTTTGGGGGGGGTACAGATTCATGGAAGGATATTATGCTAGATTGCGTTCAAGCGAGGAGGAGTGGGGGTCTTGAATTGGGAGGAGCAATAGCCTGATTGCTGCTATTGCTTCTCTGAGATGGAGAAAGGTCAGGATGACCTTTGAGTGAGTGGCAGGGACCAGTGCTCTCCTCTGACACAGCGGGTCAGGGTGTGGCAGGACTTCTGTTGGAGACGGGTGATATATGTGGATGTTGTGGGATCTAAATATTAAGAGTCAAGCCGGGTGTGGTGGCGCACGCTAATCCCAGTACTTTGGGAGGCGGAGACTGGAGGATCTGGGTTTGCGGCCAGCCTCAGCTCTCTCTCTCTCTCTCTCTCTGTCTGTCTCTCTCTCTCTCTTGACTTAGTGAGGCCCTCCGCAACTTCGTGAGACCTGGTTTCAAAATAAAGTATAAAAAAAATAGGGCCAGGGGTGTAGCTCGGAGGTAGAACGCCCCTGGGTTCAATCCCTGGTACTGCAAAAAAAAAAAAAAAAAAAATTAAGAGTCAAAACTTTGAAAACCAAGTCAAAAGAGCCCTGAGCATCTGTTTGGCAAAGAGAAGAGTAGCAATTCCTCATCTGTTGTAGTTGACTCCCAGGAAAAAACGTACTCTCCCTTGTCATACTACTACCTCCAACAAAATGAAAAAGAAATGGACTGATATTTGTTATCTATCTAGTTTTAATTTTACATATATTTAAGAAATAAAATTCTGTGATTTTATTTATTTATTATTTATTTATTTATTTTGAATCTTACTGTTGTGGAGCAAACTCATTCCAGTTAAATAATCTCATGCAAGGCTAATGAGTAAGTACTATGAACTTAACTTACTGATGAAAAAACTGTGGCTTAGAAAGATTAAAAAATTGTCTGAGGTCATATTAGTATTAGTATTAGTACATCTAGAATCAACTATTTTTTCCTGCTTGCAAAATTTACTCATGTAGCAACCATACTATACTATACTATACTTTTTTTTGGTACTGGGGATCGAAACCAGGAGCATTCTACCTCTGAGATATACTCCCAGCTCTTTCTATTTTGAAATAGAGTATTGATAAGTTGCTGAGGCTAGTCTCAAACCTGGAATCTTCCCATCAGCCTCCCAAGTACTGGGATTTCAGGCATGTGCCACCACACCCAACTATACTATACTTTTAAAAAACATAAACCCTAAGAGAATTTAGAAAAACTAAATGTGATCTCATATGTTTTTAAGATGACATCTAACTCATTTAAAAATTAAGTAATTGCAGCCGGGCGTGGTGGCGCATGCTTGTAATCCCAGTACTTTGGGAGGCAGAGACCGGAGGATCTGGGTTCGCGGCCAGCCTCAGCTCTCTGTCTCTCTCTCTCTCTACTTAGTGAGGCCCTCCGCAACTTCGTGAGACCCGGTTTCAAAATAAAGTATAAAAAATAGGGCTGGGGGCGTAGCGTGGAGGTAGAACACCCCTGGGTTCAATCCCCGGTACCGCAAAAAAAAATAAATAAATAAAATTAAGTAATTGCAAAGGATATAATATCCTATGTATTATAAATATTTCTATTTCACACATATAATTATGCTATCTAAAATATATCTAATATAATATGACCATTTTAATTTTATAATCACTATCTATATGAGGAATAAGTGGGAAACCATATTTTTAACAGTTAGAAGATTTGCATTATTCCTCTTTATCTTTGACTTGTATTTCTATTCAATATCACCAATGGAAATTTATCTTAATGAAATATTTCATATGCTTAAATATCTTTCATGGATCACTCTGTCCATCTCTGCAGTAAGAATATAAGATTCTAAATGTTTAAAAAATACTTGTTTATTAGTTACCATTATGGTTGTTAATTGTTCATATTTCCATTGATAAATATCACTTATTCCTATGCTGAAACAGAGTTGAACATCAATAGTATAGCTAGTTTTCATTTTTATAAACAAAAGGGCTGAGAAAATTTGCTCACTGAAATAAATACAACAGATAAGGTAGGATGGTGTTTTGTTGTAACCAAATGGAAGCAATTATTTGACCTTCTGAATGATCTTCAAAAATCACTTGATGATCTCCAATTTGCAAATTATTCTTAATCATCTGTTACTGAACAACTCCTCTAGGTCTTGCTCCAGTTATGTTGAAAGCAGCGGACTGGAAACCACCTGACCTTCCAAAGACTTTGGTACTCTGGCATTGCTGCTGCTCACTTTATTTATTTATTTATTTTTATTTTTTAATTTTTTTATTTTTTTTGCGGTACTGGGGATTGAACCCAGGGGCGTTCTACCTCCGTGCTACACCCCCGGCCCTATTTTTTATTCTTTATTTTGAAACTGGGTCTCACGAAGTTGCGGAGGGCCTCACTAGGGGGGAGAGAGAGAGACAGAGAGAGAGAGAGAGAGAGAGAGAGACAGGGAGAGAGAGAGAGAGAGTGAGAGCTGAGGCTGGCCGCGAACCTGGATCCTCCGGTCTCCGCCTCCCAAAGTACTGGGATACAAGCGTGCGCTGCTCACTTTAGCAACACGAATAGCAAATTTCAAACTGCCCATCACTTAGCAATCAAGAGGTGTTTGCATCCAGGCTCGTGCAACATCGCGGGACTGCAGTGCGTGAGAGGTTTGTCTTCCTCTAACGTGGAGGAAAGGCTATCATGAAAGACGGAGAAGATCAGAGGCCATATCTTCGCTTTAAGCCTTACCCTACCTGTGCACTTTGACTACACTTTACCACTTTAGGTTAGAATGAGCTAAGGACGAGGTACAAATGAGAATTAACAAACTGCGAAAGAATTGCCTTAAAATCATCTGAGTATCCAAGTGTGCCTTGGAAAATATTCACAAGCCACCAGGTCTTTAAATATACCCTTGTATAAAGAAACATCCTACCTGTATTCTGCCTCTATTCTAGCTCTTAACACATTACATGTGTTAAAAACATGTGTTTCTATTTCCCTATGTCCTCTGGCTAGCATGGTGTTTGACACATAGCACATGCTAATTAAATATGTGTTTGATAAAGAAATGACCACTGGTACAAAGTAAACAAATTTAGTTAATGTAATTTATTAGTGAAATAAAGCAGATAACAATAATTTTGCTATGGTCTCCCTTTTTTTGGCACTGGGCATTGAACCCAGGGGCATTCTACCTCCGAGCTACACCCCCAGCCTTATTTTTATTCTGTATTTTGAAACAGGATCTCACTAAGTTGCGGAGGGCCTCACTAAGTAGCTGAGGCTGACCGCGAACCCGGATCCTCTGGTCTCAGCCTCCCAAGTACTGGGATTACAAGTGTGCGCCACCATGCCCGGCTTCTATGGTCCCCTTTTGATCAAAAGAAGCATATGGAAATATATGTATTTCTGCACATAAAGATTTATATAGAAGGAAGTATTTTCAAAATATATTAGTAGATATTACTAGGTGGCTGAATTTTGGTCCATTTTTTCTTTTTGCAATCTCCTTTTGTGGTTTACCTACAAACTACTTTCGCAAGTTTTATAGCATTTTATAAAGTATACAAATAAAGCATTAACTAGAAGAGACAGCACATCTGTTTAGGGAATAATGTCCTGGAACAGCTGCAAGCTGGCCATAGCTCAAACAGAGGGAAACTGCTGGTAACAGGAATACACGCCCTCCCTTCTTGACTTTCAGACAAACTCCCATGGTCATGACAGCAGTCTGGGCAACAAGTTCAATGACACCTTACACACAAACACCCACAAACTCTGTCAGGCATTTTACCCTGCTGAAGGAATAGCTTATTTAAAGACTGATGTCTTATTGGTTTAAAACTACAAGGAATTTTGTATTTCTCAAGTAAGAATTTCTAGATCTCTATGTTTAAAATTTCCATAACCACTTGGCTATAACAACAACAACAAAAAAACTTTGAATTGGAAATTCTCTTATCCTATTGTTTAAGGAAGGAAAATGGACTCATTCCTACATTCCTACATGCACCAAACACTCTCAAATTCATATTGTTGTATTCTTTTTAATAAAGTAAATTTGGTAAACCTTTAACTAGATGGTGTTTAATATTGATGGCTTAGCAATTTTTTTCATAAAAGCAAATCCATGTATCAAAAGAATGTTAACTGAATCAACAATAGTCATGTGTATGAAGTAACAATATTTCCCTCACTTCGAACTGTTTCTAAATTCACATTATTTTAGACATTTGGGAAATTAACAGGTAAACATATGCTAACATAACTCAAAACCAATTAGTTTTTTGTTGCTGCTATTGTTTTAGATTTTCAGATTTAAGCACAGTTTTTCCAAGAAGTATGCAAAAGTAAATAGTTTGAAATCATAATAATTCCATATCTTTGGGCCATGTATTTGTTTTCCTTTTTTGGGGGAGGCACTGAGGATTGAACCCAGGGGCATTCTACCTCTGAGCTACACCTGTAACACCACCATAAAGTTGGCTAAAAAGGAAAAGACAATGAAGAATTTCCCAATGAAAAACAATATGACTACACTTCCTCACCCACTCAACCCCGATTACCCATTAAGTGAGAAATAGAATTCATAAAAAAGGAAAACCAAACATGAGGAATGGCAAAATAGAAGATACCATCTACATGTAAAACTTCTGGATTTTCAACTAGTATTTCTATAAGAGCTATTGCAGATGGAACAATGGGAGAAAGGAATAAATCATGTCTTCTGTAATGTCAGTGTGAAAGAAGACTAGTGAGCTGAGGGGGTAAGTGGACAAGACTCCAGGTAAACCCTACTAATGCCCAACAGAGAGAGGCGCAGCAACTGAACCGGACAAAGCCATTGTAGTTTATCAGAAGCTGTGGAAGACCTTCTTGGATTTAGGGATAAACTGAGAAGTGCGTTGAAGCCACACAATCTCCTGTTATATACTTGACTACATGTTTCTAAGTACTGTTTGCCACACAAAACTTAGAGAGGAACTCATCAAAACTCAGAAAAGGCTCTTTACTGGAACTCTTCCTGACTGCTTTGACTCCAATGTCTCATCTCCCTGCATCCCACCACCATACACACACACACACACACACACACACACACACACTGGTTTCTGGATTTCTGATTAAGAAAAGTAATTGACAGTTAATGTGAAATTTCACCTTCATTTTCCATCTTCAGAAATGGACATGGATTTCTTACCAAATTTACTTCATTTGCTAGTATGGAAAAACATAAACTTGTTTCAGTAAGGATAAGTAAAGAAATTTAAAAATCACTAAGTATTTGATGCAGTTCAAAATAAGATCACTCTACAGAAACATAAATAATGATTCCTGTTAATAAACATGGAACAACTAACTTCATATAGATAGCATAATTTTAAGATATTTTAATTTGAGATTTCAAAAAGTTTCAAGAGAACACTGTATCCCAGAAACTAGATTAGATAGTTATTATAAAATATATATGTAAAAATATGTATATATATGTGTGTATGTATCTGTATATATGTATATATTTGAGGTTATATAAAACTACATAAATGGAAAAATTTAGTGGAAAATTTGAAATTGCATGAAAGCAAATACATAAAGTTGACTACCATAAAAAACAAATTAGTGATGTAGGAGATAAATTCAAATGAGAATAAAATGATAAAAGAAAAGAGTTATAGAGCCAGGTGTGGTGGCGCATGCTTGTAATCTCAGTACTTGGGAGGCTGAGACAGGAGGATCTCAGGTTCGAGACCAGCCTCAGCAATTTAGTGAGATCATTTCAAAATAAAAAATAAAATTGGGCTGGGGATGTAGCTCAGAGGTAGAACACCCCTGAGTTCAATCCCTAGTACCACAAAAAGAAAAAAAAAAGAAAAGAATTATAGAGAATAAATAAGAAAGATTAAACATGTGTTCAATTGGGAGTCTAAAAGAAAATAAAAGGCAAGCAAATGGGGTGGTAGTAATAAAAATAATAGAAGTCTTCTTTGAGTTGAAGATCATGTTGGGACAGATGAAAGGCTTTACAATAAAAATAAAAAGAGTGATGTAGTAACATGTCCATTAAAATTTTTAAGAATAAATTAGAAAGTCTTCAAGTATACAAAAAGAAAATGTTAAAACAACATGTTAAATAAAAGCTAGAAAAACACCCTGATTTTGAACTTAACTTCTAAAATGTAGCCAGAGTAAAGCAACACGTATAGCATATTAAAGGAAATGATTTTAACCCAACAATTCTGTATTCAAATGACTATTTTTTTCACTCATGATGTGTGTTTTTTTCGCTTGTGTTTGTGAAAAACACTTCCTCTTTAAGAAAAGCAATTTACTACACCAGAGTGAATGATATTCAAAATAAAAAAATTCAAGAATGGAGATGCCAAAGTATAAAAGGAACAATCATATTATAAAGGTGCGGCAACTATTTTGGGAAATTTCTGTTGAAAATAATCTTGATCTAATATCCAGGAAAACTTTTTGTTTTCAGAGAGCACTCTCGAGGGCTGAAGATGAAGAACAGGGTTGCTCATCACTCAGTGTAAAAGTAGGGAATTCCTAAGCTCCATGTCCCTCTACCTGGGCGTCACCAGTCATCCCCTGGGACGCGGTGACAAAAGGCACTGATGTGATGATGTTCATGCTGCTTACTGTGTCATGACAAGAAAGACCTTGTCTCTGACCTAGCATTCTTGGGTTTTCTACTGACACAATAGGTGGAATAATTAGCTCAAAAATCCTAGGTTCTTCAGTTTCTGACAAAATATAGAAAATGGGATTAAAAGAAAAGAACAAAATTTCTCAACTTATTATAGGTATGAGGTGGTGGAGGGTGATTTAAGAGATATTTCATTGTGTGTGTGTGTGTGTGTGTGTGTGTGTGTGTGTGCATGTGTGTGTGTGTAACTGGGGGATTGAACCTAAGGCTTCACACATGCAAGAAGGCAGGCACTCTATCACTGAGTGCCACCCCTAGCCCTTTTTATTTTATTTATTTATTTATTTATTTATTTATTTATTTATTTATTTATTTTGCGGTACCGGGGATTGAACCCAGGGGCGTTCTACCTCCGCGCTACACCCCTGGCCCTATTTTTTTATATTTTATTTTGAAACCGGGTCTCACGAAGTTGCAGAGGGTCTCACTAAGGAGAGAGAGAGAGAGAGAGAGAGAGAGAGAGAGAGAGAGAGGGCTGAGGCTGGCCATGAACCCGGATCCTCCGGTCTCCGCCTCCCAAAGTACTGGGATTACAAGCGTGTGCCACCACGCCCGGCTTTATTTTTATTTTGAAACAGAGTCTTGCTATGTTGCCCAGGCTGGCCTCAAACTTGAGATCTTTCTACCTCAGCTTCCCTTGTGGCTGAGGTTACAGGAGTGCATCACCATGCTTGGCCAGATATTTCATGCTTGATAATAGTAATCAGAAAAAAATGGTTCGTGCCTATTATTTTACAACTGGTAAGGTAGCTAGGATTCTAAAACAGAACCAATCTTTGAAATCACTAGAAAAGTTACAGAGTAAATGCAAATAGTTCATGTAAAAAGTAGTATTTAAAACAAAATTATTCACAAAGGCTATACATAAGAAATTAAAGCATTTCTGAAAAACAAGTTTTTAATTAGTATCAAGAGCTTCAAAACATGTTTCTTCCCAGGCAGGAATTTATATTAAAAAAAACTATCAGAGATACATAGGCAGATTTATGTGCAAAGGTATTTATTTTCAGAGTTATTTGCAATGGTGGTTTGAAAAAAATGTAAATCTCCTGAAAAGGGAAATGTAGAAAATCAATATTGTTAAACAATGGACTAATAGGCAGTCATTCAAAATAATGTTTTTGAATTATATTTTATGACATTTGAAAATGCCATCATAGAATACTAATGGAAAAAGATCTTAAAATTATATATAAGACACGATTTCCAATGTTTAATGAAATTTCATACATAGTAAATAGAGGAAGTTCACTAAAAAATTAGTGCTCATCATTGAATATTGATTTAGGGTGTTATTTTCGTCTAGACATTCAATGTTTTACAAACTTTTCATAAAATCTGGAAATATATTTTTATAATCATTACATATAAAACATTATAATTTATTATAATATATAAACTACAACTTTTATTTGTATTGATAAACATAATTTATGTAATTATAAAATCTTTTAAACTCAGAATGGCTTCTGTCTTTTTTTAGCATAGAACATCTCTAAAATACTATTAAAATGTTCTTCTTCCCAGTAACTACAAGTAGAATTACATATATATGTAAATAGTTCATGCTTTTATATATAATCTGTGATTCTAAGAATAAAATAGTGTCCGAGTTGCATGATTCATCTCACAGGGAGAGGAAAAGATCACTTAAATTTAGTTGCCCGGAATGATATGTAATAGACACGAATTACATTGTGTTGTGAGTCCGGCGAGTGCAGTTTGGGATAAATTACAGAATTTTATTTCTGCACAAAGCAATTTTTTTCAAACTGAGCTGTTATTGATGTTCATACTGTTCTTATTTTCTGTTCACTTAATGGCAAATTACCAGGTTATCTGAAAGCAATAATAAACTAAGTTCTTGTTTGATTCTTTTTCAGGCATTTTTAAAAAAAAATCATAATTTAGAAAATAAATGGAAAAGTGTTCCTCTGCCACTCTGAAGTAATTTTGATGTTATTACTTCCTCTCTCCTCATTTCCCCAATCAGAACAATGTCCTCATCTTCCCACTAGCCATTATCTTTTTAATATCACCTCCTTTATTTCCATGAATGGACGCAGCGAGAACCAGTTACAGTGAGAATGTTAGCGAACAACAAAAATAGTATGCCTTTAACCCACCATAATGGAAAAGACCGCGGTATCAAAATGTGAAAAAGCTTAAATGCAAGGCAGCCTCTCCACCCATACAGCCCCTTCTCTATTCTGGACCCTGCTTGAATTTAAAATCAGCATCACAACTGGGATAGATCTGACTCTAATATACGACAAGCCAAACCCTCTCAAAGAAATTGAAGATATGATGGGAAGACATGGGGACACCACAGTTAAACCACTGTATCACGAAGTTGTCGAGCAGGGAGAGAACTGGTGTTTTTTTGGAAAGGTCTGTGGATATCCAGGAAGTGTCTCAGCAGGTGGCCACCTGTGCCAGGGTCACCTTCTCAGTACTGCAGAATCTGGACCTTGAAGTCTTTTGGAGAATCCATTGATGCTGATCCATATATTAAGCAGAATGCCCCTTTGTCAATCTGTAGCTAGAAACCTAATGGCCTACTATATGTCTATTGGTCAGTACCTTCTCTCTGCAACAAGAACATCTATGTAGGGAAACAATTCCTACCGTAAGAACATGCCGGCTGAGCGTACAGATCAGAGCAATGGGAACTAGGTGGATTGGATGATCACTGGGACACGAGAATCATCAGTCTGTACTTCCATGCCCACTGTAGAGAAGCACCTGCCCCGTGGATAGAGTGGTCTCTATGTTGGATCTCAGATTTTTGCTGAATCTTAGCTTAGAAAATTTGAATACTTCTTGCTCATTGATTGAAGTTCTCCAAACTTTACAGTTTCATGTACTTTTTTAAGATAATGAATTAACAATTTACACACAATAAAGTGCATTTGTCTTCAGTGTACAATTCTGAGTTTTGCCAATTTTATGAGCCCGTATAGAAACACTGAAGCCCTTTGCTTACTTTTTCTTGGGTTGGTTTTCTTTGCAGTCATGAGTTGTAGCAATTGTCAGATGTATATTGTCTGACAATACAGGTTGTGGATATTTTCTCCAAGTTCATGACTTGCCTTTTTATTTTACCAGATTTTTTATTTTAATAAGAATGAGCATAGCATTTTAATTTTAATAAAGTCCAGATTATAACTTTTTTTTTCTTATGGTTAGTATTTTTGTACCTTGCATATGTTCTATTTTTTTTTTTGGTATTGGGGATTGAACCCAGGGGCATTCTACCTCCAACCTCCACCCCCAGCCCTATTTTTTATTCTTTATTTTGAAACAGGGTCTAAGTTGCGGAGGACCTCACTAAGTAGCTGAGGCTAGCCACAAACCCGGATCCTCCTGTCTCCGCCTCCCAAGTACTGGGATTACAAGCGTTTTAGCAACCTCAAATCATGAGAATATTCCCAGGTCATTAAAATATGATTGTTCATACTTGATAGTATTTAATTATATAAATATATTGACTTACTGAATTGTTTACTCATTTGTGGAAATACAAGTCATTTCTAATTTTTCACCAATATAAATAACACTGCTAGGAATACTTTTTCACAGATGTCTCAACATATATCTGTGATCATTTGCTTTAGATAAAATGTAATTACTGATCTGGGTGTGGTGGCGCACGCTTGTAACCCCAGTACTTGGGAGGCGGAGACCAGAGGATCCGGGTTCGCGGCCAGCCTCAGCTATTTAGTGAGGCCCTCCGCAACTTCGTGAGACCCGGTTTCAACATAAAGGATAAAAAATAGGGCTAGGGGTGTAGCTCAGAGGTAGCATGCCCCTGGGTTCAATCCCTGGTACCGCAAAAAAAAAAAAAAAAAATGTAATTACTGAGCATACTGGATGAAAGGGAACCTATTTAGATACCTATTATTAAATTGTCTTTACTAGTTTGTACCAGTTACTAATTGTCTTTACCAGCAGCAGTGTCAAGAGTGTGAAGATCCAGGTTTAAACATATTTACACATATTTATTGACTTTTCATATTTCTTCTTTCATAAACCAACTTTGCCTGTCTTGAACATTTGGGGGGAGATGCATTAGATGTCAACTCTTGATGTTGCAAATATTTTTCAGATTCATCTTTGATATTGACTTGCAGAATTTTAAGTTTTTGTTTACACAAGGCTATCAGCATTTTCCTTTATGTTTTTTTTTTTTTTTTGCGGTACCGGGGATTGAACGCAGGGGCGTTCTACCTCTGCGCTACACCCCCGGCCCTATTTTTTATACTTTATTTTGAAACCGGGTCTCACGAAGTTGCGGAGGGCCTCACTAAGTAGAGAGAGAGAAAGAGAGAGAGAGAAAGAGAGAGAGAGAGAGAGAGAGAGAGAGAGAGAGAGAGACAGGGAGAGAGAGAGAACAAGAGAGCTGAGGCTGGCCGCGAATCCGGATCCTCCGGTCTCCGCCTCCCAAAGTACTGGGATTACAAGCGTGCACCACCATGCCCAGCTAATACTTTATGTTTTTTTACATTAGAGTTTATCTTTACAAAGACATTTCTCAGAAATAGTCTCCAACTACCATTAGTAAATGATATATATATAGAGAGATCTATCTATCTATCTAACATCTATCTATCTATCATGTATGTATGTATGTATGTATCTATCATCTATCATCATCTATCATCTATCATCTATCTATCTAGAGATCAGTAGAAAAAAGCCTGTATCCACTGAAACTCTTTCTGTTCACTTGACAGGTAACTTCACTGAGACCCTCACCCTAAGAAGTCCCTGGTTTCCCAAATCAAGGTGATAATATTAACTTTTCCCAGGAAGTTCCTTTCTGTACTCTCTGTTGATTCCTTGGCTGTCCCAGGGCCTTGGGACTTAAGTAATCCTTCTCACCTCCTGGACCCACACTCCATGAGTGTTTTATTCAAGTTGGCTCCTCACTTGGCTGGGGATTAACAGTAGGGCAGGATTCCAGTAACTCTCTCCAGGAAAATCTCTCCGAGTCTCCCTACTTATATACTCTTGATGTGAGCAATAGCCTAGAAGTCACCGGATTTGTTTTAGTACCAAACATTTGAAATTCTTCACAGATAATCTACATCTCTTAGAATATATGGTCCCTGAACATTCTGTCCTTAGCTTTAGAAACTGAATTACAATGACAAAACTCATAGAAAAGGTATCTAGCGTATGGCCTATCACAAAATGAGAATCTATTCACCAGGAAGAAGTACAGGAATGATTTTGTGTGTCACGGTTCAGGTGTTTACTGGTGCCTTTAAAAGAAAAGTTTCTCTGGTCAGACTGAAGAATACAGAACTCTTGAGCTAAATTCTTAAGTATATGTAATATCAGTTTTTTTTTGCACAAACATAAAATGAAGTCTCCCATTTTATTTTATTTCATTTTATTTTATTTTTGTGGTACTGAGAATTGAACCCAAGGATGCTCTACCACTGAGCTGCTTCATTTTTATTTTTACTTTGAGACAGAGTCTTGCTAAGTTGCTGAGGCTGGCTTTGAACTTGAGATCCTTCTGTGTCAGTACTGGGATTACAAGCATATGCCACTGCTCCTGCTAAAGTCTCCCATTTTATGTGTGGCAGCCTGTCTTTCTTGCCTTCTGTGTTTCCTCCCTTCGAATTCTTTTAACACTCCACAGCTTAAGATGTAGGAGGAGAAGGAAAAGGAAAATTAAAAAAAAAAAGACTTTGACAAGTTCGTAGTGCCTTTGAAATATCCATTCTTATCTTTAGAAATCATAAAAAGCAAAAAGAAGCTAGTATCTAAGTAGTACAGGCAAGAGTAAAGCAGCAAGGCTGTATCAGAAGTCAGGAGTAGAAAGGAGAAGAGGAATCCTAGAAGTCAAATGTGCTGGGCTTCTACTTTTGCCCTCCAGACACATTCTCCATCTTTCCACACTCTGGTTTCTTCTTCAGCAACCTGGCCTCTACTAATGGGCCCTCTGGCTTCTCCTTTGGTTTGCAAATGGTTGGTATTGACAAGTAGGGAATTTACCCCCCACATCTCTCAGTGCTGAGCAGAAGCATGGCTCTATTTTTCCCCCAACTTTTGTCTCGGGAACTTCTCCCATGGCCACAACTCTCCCCACCTTCTCAAAACGACCACGTCCCATTCCTCCTTCAGGTCTAAGAGTAGCAAAGGCTTCTGGTTCCACCATTTTTTGTTGATCCCCTTGACTCTACCAACACTGAAGTCAGAGTGGATCAGAATTCTGAGACATGAACCGAAATAGAAATTAAGTTACTCACAATCTGGGTACCAAGATAAGAACTTGATTCTGACACGATCTGATGAAAAAAGGAAGCCCTTCTTCACTTCTAAGAAAACTGAAGACGACAGAGGGATGGGACAGAGCAGTAAAGTCTAATGGAAAACACATGTACGAGGGATTGGCAACAAGGTTGGATGCAAAGTACAAGAAAATTGAGCTCCAGTAATCTACGGGCTACTATCTCCTTCGTCCTTCCTTCAGGTCTCCAAATCTCTAACCCCAACCTTGCCTTCATTCCATAATTTCATCCACTCTTCTCAAGCCTTCAGCCATCACCTGCAGGCAGAATAATCCATGTGTCTACCTAAACATTCCTATCAGTTACAGACCCAATGACTTGGATATTCTCCAACCACTCACAATTAATTTATTCCACACCCATCATGTATTCATCCTCTCACAGTAACTGGCAATTCTTCTTGATGTTTCTTCTTTTTCTTTTTTCTTGTGGTACTAGGGATTGATCCCAGGGGCATTCTACCTCTGAGCTACACCCCTAGCCCTTTTTTATTTTTTTCTTTTGAAACAGGGTCTTGCTAGGTTGCTGAGAGTCTCGTTAAATTGCTGAGACTGTCTTCAAACCTGTGATCCTCCTGTCTCAGCCTCCCAAGTACTAGGATTACAGGTGTGTACCACCATGCCTGATTCTAGATTTTTCTTTTTTTATTAATGATATCAGCTATTTCCCATTCTTCTAAGATCAACACCTCAGGTATTTTTTACTACCTTTCTCCACAACCATTAAAATCTGTCTCAAATCTTGTAAACTCTAGATTGTGAATCATTGTGTATCTTTCTGTGTGCACCTCAGTCTACGTTTCCAGCCTATTTTCCATCTCTTCTTTTCATGGTCTTCATCCTGTTCTTGAATATAATCTATGCTTAGCTGCTACATTATTTACTCTAAACTCTAATAGGAAACCATTCGTCAAATATTTTGGTCTGTAAGCAAAACAACAACAACAACAACAACAAAAAACAAAACCAAAACAACCCTCTAATTTTGGAATAGATGTGTCAAAGTTTCACTTTCTTCATAAATTCTTTCTTTCCTTTTCCCAAATTAATGGTTTCTTCTTCCTCTGAAAACCTCTAAAATTTGATGTATACCACTCTTATAGAGATTATATTCTCTGATGTGTTATAATCATGACTATGGAATACGTATTATATATGCTAAATTGAAAATGTGCTTGAAATCAGGAAAGGTTCTACTTGTTTTAGCCTCTGTAGCACCTATCTTCAGTAAATAATTTCTGAACTGGATTCTGTTGCATTGAATTTTCTGACTTGCATATCAAATTTTCAGGCAGAATTATTTCTAAAGCTGAATTAAGACTACAAAAATCCAAAAGTTGTGCATTCTATTTCCATCTATATCTTGGTACCAAATTCTATTTTTATAATTTAGGAAATAATTAAAGAAAATGAGAGTAAATTCACAAACAATATTGAACTTTGGAATGTTAACCAAGTCAGTCCAAGAATGACAGCTTGTGTCTATAGTTCCAGTTTAAGGAATTTGGTAACAATACATTTTTTTTTCTCCCCATGACAAATTAAGTTATTCTGGACAAATATGTAGTATTTTGTTAGCAAAATGAAGCCACTGTGCCTGCATT
This sequence comes from Glis glis, assembly GCA_004027185.1. Taxonomy (NCBI): domain Eukaryota; kingdom Metazoa; phylum Chordata; class Mammalia; order Rodentia; family Gliridae; genus Glis; species Glis glis. The sequence goes on along the minus strand of PVJS01015805.1, from coordinate 1,458 downwards.
ACAAATTTACTGATTGGTATATAAATGAAGCAGAGACTGAAAAACAAATGTTGTTTTGCAAGGATGCTTTGTTTTCACAAATACACCCACTCTTCTTGCTAAGAATGAATAATTTGGACCTAAGTTCCCCCTCAAAAACTTTGAAAATCCTTCAGTTTGATCAATCTTCCAACATATTTTTCTAATTATTTGGGACATCTGCATGGAAATATGTTCTTTGATTTAGCTATTCATTCTCTTAATAACCATCAACTGAGTATTAGCATTATAATTTCCTGAATAACTTTTCATTATATTCTCCTATAAAGATGCCAATGTCTGTTTTATATTTTCCCTGAAGCCCTCATTCCCTTAAGGATCATTCTCTATCCTGATTTTATTTGTAACCAGATGCAGTGGACCTCTTAATTTGTTTTTCAGCTTTGTTTTGTTTGTCTATCTTATCCATAGCTCATTTTTCTGTTATCAGCTCCCAGTTTTCTCTTGAGGAACCTCCCTTCCCCACTCCCTCAGTCACTGTGGTCAGGATGGATAGGGCCAACTCTGTCTTAAACTAAAAAAATAGGTATATGCAGGACTGTAATCCCAGTACTTGGGAGGCTGAGATAGGATTGCAGGTGTGAGGGCAGTCTCAGCAACTTAGCGAGACCCTGTTTCAAAATAAAAAATAAAACAGGGTTGGGGGTGTAGTTCAGAGGTAGAATGCCCCTGGGTTGAATTTACAGTAACACACATACACACACACACACACACACACACACACACACACACCTTCTGCCTGTTCAGTAAGCTCATTGCTTCCCACATAGGACTAATGAATCAAATTGAATTCAGAAATATGACCCCAGACACTGATGGTAAGTCTTAGCAAAGGTGCTTTGTTTCCATTAGAGTTGCCTAATGGGAAGGGTACAGCTCAAAATCTGAGGAGAGCTCGCCCGAGAATGAACACACACAGGAGAGCAGAACTCAGAAGGAAAGGACGAGTTTCTGATAAATTACTTGTACAACAGAATTCAGAGATGCATTTTCTGAATTTTCAATTATGTAAGCCAATAATTTTTAAAAAAAAAACAAGTTTGTAAGTTGTTAAATTATTTAAAAAAATTAAGTCAAATCGAATTGTTTTCTGTCATTGGCAAATAGAAATATCTGCACCTGGCATGCCACAGAGCACCATATACTCTTTGCCTTCTTCTCTGATGAAAGACCAGTGTTTACCCGGCCTCCTTCCCTGCTGCAGCTACCATAATCACAGCCCTTTCCATTGTTCCGTAAAATACCTTCCCCCACAAACTCATATTTTTCAGATCTCAATTGGCTGTATTTGCAGTTCTGGAAATGGGTAGCAGTCTGGACCAAAAATGGTTCCGAATGCCCCACCCTAACACATGGGCAAGTTACCACTAGAGGAAAGGAAGTGACGATACAGAAAATAGAAGTGAGGGACGGAGACAG
>PVJS01015804.1:0-38356 GCA_004027185.1 Glis glis | reverse complement strand
AAAAAAAAAAAAAAAAAAAAAAAAAAAAGAAAAAGAAAAGAAAAATTCACCCTGGGAAAAGGACTCCTTTGTGCCCGACTCACCCAGTTCACTCTTGAAGGTGTGGTCCTGCGGGAGAATGGAGTGGGAGTTCCGGATACTTCCTCCTCCAACAAACCAGTTCACATTGGGATTCCAGCGGTTCACAAAGCCACAGAGGTGGTTTTCTTCAAAGTCACATTCTGGTGGAAGAGAAGCGAGAACACACTTCACGGATGTGCAGTCACACCTGGGCACACCCGTCCTCACGGCAGTTTTCCTTCCACATTCAGAGGCCTCCCTCTTCCTGTGCCCACTGGAACCGTTGTACTAGGACTCCTGGACGACACTGGCCAAGAACACAGAGCCGGTCACGAGTCGAGATTCTACTTCAGCATTGTCCCTGTGAGTTGTGGCCCTTCCACTCAGCCACGCGGCTTGCTGTGTGACTCATCACCTCTCTTAGCCCCTGTTTCTCCATACTAGCTGGGGACAACACTACCATCTCCTAGGGCTACTGCAAGGGTAGACAGCTCCCTGTACGGTTCTCGGCACAGGACTATGCTCCGTTTAAACTGGCCATTTTTTGTCAGTCATCTCTAATTAATTAATTGGTGCTGGGGCTCGAACCCGGGCTTTAAAGCACACGCTCTACCACTTAGATGCACTTCAGCCCCAGTCATCTCTATTTTAACGTGCTGTGTATGGCTATGCTCTCAGCTCCAGGAATTTTGTCCGTCTCCTTTAATGGACCTGGTGGCTGAGCCCCTGATCTGTCTCTGCTGATGGTGAACAAGATGGCGGCAATGAGGGGCATGTTTCCTAGATGCTAAAATCCCCTGTTCTTATAAACAAGAGCCTAATTAGAATAGGTGGGGCAGGTATATTCTAGGCTGTGGGCCCCTTCTGCAGCTCTTGTGTGAAGAAGAGAAAGAAGATAAAGAGACCCTTCCCTTTCTTTAGTGGTATTGACATGTTTACTATAAGTTGTTCCCCATCGACAGATTCCATTAGTGGGAACAAGAAACTCATAAGCCAGTGCCCCCATGGACCCTAGTAATGTGGCAATTAAAAATATGAAAGATAGCCGGGCGTGGTGGCACACGCTTGTAATCCCAGTACTTGGGAGGCAGAGACCGGAGGATCCGGGTTCGCGGCCAGCCTCAGCTACTTAGTGAGGCCCTCCGCAACTTCGTGAGACCCGGTTTCAAAATAAAGGATAAAAAATAGGGCCGGGGTGTAGCTCAGAGGTAGAACGCCCCTGGGTTCAATCCCCGGTACCGCAAAAAAAAAATATGAAAGATGATTGTGCTGACCATGCCCACTCTGTCCTCCAGACCCACCCTGCCCTTGTCCACCTGTTCCACCCTGTAGAGGTGTAGAGGTGGATGTGTAGAGGTGGACCTGCCAGTGCAGCATCAATGGGCTCCCCTCCTCAGCCTCCCTGTTGGATTCTTAAGGTGGAAGGAGTTTGACATCAGGGGTTTATTCCCCCAGCTCTGTCCCTGCCAGGTGCCATGGGTTGGCTATGTCCCTTTACTCTTGTCAAGTAGCCCTCACCAGACAGCTGTTGTCTCCCTGCCATGGTCAGTCCTCCTCCCTTCCCCCCTGAACAGGAGAGCAGCTTCAGAGTCCTCGCTGTTACTGGATCCAGTCAGCGCTCTTCCTTGCTGGGCTCTTTACTGCTCACACTTCGTGGTCTCTTTGATGAGCTTCCTCAAGTGACGCAGGTTGAGTGGACCCTGTGTCCACTTTCCTGCCAGGACCCCAGCTGGTAGAGTTATCAATGCGTTTTTACATTAGCAAGCACTGAATATTTTAAGATTTCTTTTCAACTTTTCCACAGCAGTGTCTGCCAACCAGTGAGCAACATTCAGTGCCAAAGGCTGCCATAGAAATATAATAAAAGCAAAAGAATCCACTGCGCCAGGCACTATTCTAAGCACTTTATATGAATCAACCCTTGAAACAGATTCAGGAGATAGGTATTTTTATTAATCTCACTTTGCAGATGAAGAACCAAGTAAAGAGGTGCACACACAGCTGGACCTGGTGGCGCACACCTGTAATCCCAGCATTTGGGAGGCTGAGACAGGAGGATCACAGGTTTGAGGCCAGCCTCAGCAATTAATCGAGATACCGCTTCAAAATAAAAAATAAAATAGGGCTGGGGTGTAGCTCAGGGGTAGAACCCCTCCTGTGATCAATCCCCAGTACCACACACACACACACACACACACACACACACACACGAGGTGCACACAAAGAAGAGGTGGAATGCAATCATAGAGTTTAACAGGATAAAAGTACTGGACTCGCTTCTGTTCTAAACAAACTGGAAGCCATCAAATCACTTGAAGAAAGGCAATTGACATTTCCTGAGCTCCCAGCACTGTGCCAATCCCTCTCATGTCCCTCCATGTCTCATTAGTCCTCACAGTAATCGGAGGAGGGAAGCATTTTATCCCCCCCATTTTATAGGTGATAGAATAGAGGCCAAGAGGCTCAGTGAGCTGACTGAGCCAGCAGGTGGCGCTCTGCAGGTGGGCCTGTTCTAGCAGTGTGTGGGCCATGCCAGACTGCAGACCACTGGAATACACCCTAGAAGGAGGCTCAGGGAAGGGAGCCCGGGCCTCAGCTCTCTATCTTCACAAAGTACTCACTTTCCCAGGCTGTTTTCCTGTCCTTGAGTTAGAGATATTATTGGAAGGTTAAACTAGAGAAGTGGGACTGTGGGGAATTAGCGATGGTGGCTCCTTTCTGTTCAGAACCATCTTTGACCCCCTACTCCTTTTCCCTCCATATCCATTCAGCCTCCAAGTACCGTCAATGCTGAGATCTACCCATTTTTCTCTCAGATTTACCCATTTTTCAGATCTACCCATTTTTCTCTGTTTGCACTGCTAACCTCCAAGGCTTTACTGTGCTCTCATGTCAGGTCACAATCGCTGCCTAGGGGTTTCGCTAGCACCTACGTACTTTGCTTGTCCCCAACTTGTTGCACACGTGGCAGCCAGAGGTGTGATCTGAAAACCTGCAGCTGCGCGCCTCCTCCCCTCTGCTGGCTGGCTTTTAGTGCTGTCCAACCCCATAATTCAGTAAGTCCAAACTCACCCACGGGCTCTGCCCAGAGGCAACCCTCCTACCCGCACTTCCATGGCACGGTTGATCCTAATCTAGCTGTGTTTATTATACAGAGAGGTATCCTTAATGGCAGACAAGTAGAAGGTGAGCAACTGAAAGGCAGGACTGCCTTCTCCTGCCCTCTCAGAAGCTGGCACATAAGAGACACCCAACCAGCCCTGCTCAAGTGGAATCTAAGGGGCCACTGTGAGTACTGAGCCAGGGGCCATGGTGTGCCAGGGGAGAAGTGGAGGAAAGGAGACAATACAATGGCTGCTTTTCTGGTGAAGGCTACAAAGCGTGGCGTTCACAGCAACCCAGACATCATTTTGATCAGAACCTGTCGAGGTTGTGGTGGCGACGCTGAGGCTCTAGTTGCTGCCTCTGTGTTTCTTTCATTGGTGCAGCCAGTGCGGGCAAAGGCTAACGAGCCTCCCAAAGACAGAGGAACAATGTGCACCATTCAAGAGACCCTAACGAAGAACGTCAACCCCTGGGCAGCATGCAGTGCACTCCAGCACACACTCCATCTTTGGGATGGATTCCGTGCCTTCTGGGAACAGTAGATTTTAGAAAAAGATTCTGGTTCTGATGCAATGACAATGACACTCACCGATACAGTAGCCGGTTGTCATCTTGATTTCAAACAGTGCGATGCTGGCCGTGTTTCCCTGTCCCAGGACACCTTCTATCAAAATCTGCACAACGGGGAAGAAGGGGAGTTAGACTTCAAAATACCACGCCTCCTGTTCAGTGTTTCAGATGCTAGTCAGAAGCCGTTCAGCAATTCAAAGCCAACAGGATTGCTAGTCTTAGTTCACTGCTATTGGACATGAATCTCGCTATGGATTTTATTTATTTATTTATTTTTTTGTGGTACTGGGGATTGAACCCACAGACATTCTACCTCTGAGTTACACACCCAGCCCTATTTTTTATTCTTTATTTTGAAACAGGGTCTCACTAAGTTGCGGAGGGCCTCACTAAGTAGCTGAGGCTGGCCGCAAACCTGCAATCCTTCTGTCTCAGCCTCCCAAGTACTGGGATTACAAGTGTGCACCACCACACCCAGCTTCACTATGGATTTTATTAAAAAGAATGTGTGTGTGTGTGTGTGTGTGTGTGTGTATGTACTAATACATGCATGTTTGTATGTACAAAACACATACATATATACTCAGAACTTTGAGGCAAGCAAGGTTTCTGATAGAAGCTCAGAGTGTGCTGTTTTTACTGCTATCCTAACTACTATCTTCTCCAGGGCTTGTGGTAAGCACTAATTGGTTGTAGATGGAGAAAGCTTGTGTCCCCAGGAAAATTCATTCTGAGAAGGGTCAGGAACTGGGGGCAGAGGACCCAGGAGTAAAAAGAAATCTTTGGAGGAGAAGAACTGAAGTATAAATCTGACAAAGTGGTAGAAGATCTCCACATGAGAGGGAGAAGAAGTCAACTTGTAGTATTTTTAATCTGCTTTTATTGGTGCATTATACTCTCACATTAATAATGTAAATCATGTTGACAGTGACATACATGCAACTTGCAGTTTTTATATTGATTAAAATTGAGGATTTTGTGCAGCAGATAAAAGCACGAAGGTTCCTGTGGCTGATTTCCAGGGATGCTATAGTCTATGTTGGCTCCGTACCTGAGACTAAGGGCTTTTTCTTCCATGGTGTTAACCTGATATCTTGCAGCTCTGCTGGTGGGTTTGGGATGGGTAACTACTTTTAGGGTGGTGGGAAGTGGGGACCTCAGACCCCCGATGCTCCTCCCTTAACACCCTTGATGGTGAGGGACACCACACAGACAGGGGTACAGGAGAATATAGTGTTTCAAAGGATTTCAAAGAAGAGAGACGGGACCGGGAATTGGAAGGCAGATTAGGAGTGGAGAAGGTCTTCATGAAGGCTCCATTGAGTCCTCAGTGACATATTCTCTCTAAATGTCACACTGTGTGACCCAGTGTGTGACTCCATCCTCCGCTCTCTTTCAAGTCACACCCAGCTTCTCCTTACATTCTCCACCTTCCTTCTCCAGCATTTCTGACAGAACAACTTTCCTCTTTGAAAAGGAAACAAACATGTTCTGCAAATGCTTTTCTTATTTCAAAGCACTTTTATTCTTTTTATTATAGTAAATATCTCGTTCCATTTTTGTGGCAACGAAGTCACTTGGAAGATAACATAAATATATGCCACACACAATTTAGAAGGATGAAAGGAAATTATAGGAAAGTAGAATACTCTCTAAAGTCCATTAGAAAATCTGTTTCTATTGAAGAGGTTAGCCCAAGCACCATTTAGATTTTTACAGAAGTCTCATTTAAATAGATAGGGAAGCTGGTGGGGTGGCGTTCACCTGTAATCCCAGTACTTAGGAGGCTGAGACATGAGGATTGCAGGTTTGCGGTCAGCCTCAGTAACTTAGTGAGGTTTTCCACAACTTAGTGAGACCCTGTTTCAGAATAAAAAAGGGCTAGGGATATAGCTCAGAGGTAGAATGCCTCTGGGGTCAATTCCCATTACCACACACACACACGCACATGCACATATACACAAAATAGATAGGGAAATAGCCAGGTGTGGTGGCACATGCCTGTGATCCCAGTCCTTGGGAGGTTGAGACAGGAGGATCACAGGTTTGAGGCTAGCCTCAGCAATTTTGCGAGATCCTCAGCAACTTAGCAAGACCCTGTTTCAAAATAAAAAATGAATTTAAAAGAGGGCTGGGGTGTAGCTCAGAGGTAGAATGCCCCTGGGTTCAATTCCCTGTACCAAAAATAAAAAAAAATAAATCTGGGAAGAAACTGTTTTTAGAAGTAGATAAAAATTAATTTATATTAGTAATAATCTTCTATGCTATAACTAGGTCCAAGGGTAGATGTTTTATAAGATCTCATATAGTACAGTACACACACCATAAGCCCCACATCTCCTTCCTAAACGTCACCTACCTTGAATTTCTTGGGACTGTTTTGCAAATCCAGGCTGGCTATGAGCCAGCTGTCTGAAGGTTCCTTAGCTGACCAAAGCAAGTGATCCAAGTTTTCGTCTTCGAATCTCACGTAGAGTTTCAGCTGGCTGGGCTCTGACAGAGACCCCGAAGTGGTTATCTGGTAGACCAAGCGGAGGCAGCTCCATTCCTCAGCCTGTAAGTCAGAGCTTAGCAGCACAGCTTTCTCTCCCTGCTTGGCAAAGGAGGTATCCACATAAACATAATGCCCTGGAAAGAGAAAGGAGCAGAGGCAAAGGTTCAATCTCCTGCTTGCAAACTTGGAAAAAGGCACCACCGTGTCCAGTAAATCCGCCGCCAGGCAGAGCCTGCAGATGCATCTTGTCAGCCCACGAGAAGTTGCCTGGACACTGGATCTCTGGCCTCTTGGGGAAAAAAAAGAAAACACACACACAAAAAAAACTAGACAGTCTGGCCACACTGAGGCCACTTTCCCACATGACAACAACAGGCTGGAGCTTGGTGGCACTGCCTCTTCAGAGGGTGGCATATGCGCTCCGTTTTGCTGCAATCCCCATCCCTTCCTATCAGCTCCTTCACTAAGGCCAAGTGTCTGTTCTGTTGCTTTTCGTTATCTCATACCGGGCCCACTTAGCACATTCGCCTCGCTGGCCCCCATATGCTCTGGGTGTGCAGGCTCAGGGGCGTGGGGTCGGGAGGAACAATGTGAATAGGAGGGACCCCCCAAGACTGGAGACAGAATAACTTGGTGGGCTCAGCCTTCTTCCAAAGCTCCCCTCGCACCTAATGACTTAATGTGCTTTTAGCTTGCATTATTATAGCAGACTCTATCAGTTTGGCGACCTCGGCCTGGATGATTTTGTGTCCTGGGCAGAAAAAGTTCAGCGTAAGCTATATACTTTTAAATTTGGAATAAGATTCTGTTCTGTAGATGCTCCCAAGACCAAATCTCATATTCCTAATAACTAAATAAGAAAATATATGCAGAACGTGTAGCACGGAGCTTGGAAAGCAGTGAATGCCCTTGGACCAGCTCTCGCCATATCCTGCTCCTCTGTTCCCTCTTCTCCTCTTCCTCCCCCTCACTCCCTCCTTCCTCCTCTTTCCCCTTCTCCTCCTCTCTTCTGTCTTCTCCTTCCCCTATCCTTCTCCTCCACCTCCTTCCCTTTCCCTCTCTCTGTTCCCCTTCCCTCCTCCTTCCTCTCTCCTCTGTCCTTATTGACAAGTGGTAGTCTGCCGGCTACCCCAGGAGATAGAACAGTGTTTCTGTTAAAACGTGGGGAGAGGAGATTTTTGAAGCCAAGAACCCTAACTTGGGCTTCCCAAACCCCACTCTGGCCACCTGGCTTCCAACGCCAATGGCCTGTGGGTCTTTGGGGATCCCCTGCCTTTCTGGCTGCAGATTCTCACGCTTGCTCAGAGGTTCCCACGTTTGTGGCCAGCACTTAACGAGCTGTCTTCCCTCCTGTGGCTACCTAGCTCACCCTTTAGTTCGTGGCCCTCAACACAAAACTCTTTCTAGAAAGACCTTGAAATGCCTTTGCTTCACTTGATGTGCTCCAGGCCCTCCTTCCACGTTTGCTGCCCCGAATGCCCATCCAGCCAGGATCCCTGCCTCCCTGGTCATACTGACGGGCCAGCAGCAGCTCAGCGCATGACCAGCCTCCCAGGTGGGACAAAGGGCAGTGTCTTCAGGGAGCCTTGCTTGCCAGGCTGAAGGATTCCAAGACCAAGATCATCTCCAGCCGGCGACCTTAACATAGGAACCAGCCACTGGGTACAAATAGCAACTGCCTCTCATTCCAACCCAAGCACCCTTGATGGAGAAATCCAGCCGTCCTGGCTGTTGCCACCACCACTACCTTCTACATACAGAGAACGCTCACTGGGAACCAGGCACAGTTCTAAGTGCGTCACACACTTTTATTTTTATTTTATCTTTTGGCACTGAGAATTAAACCCAGGGGCATTCTAGTTCTGAACTACACCCCCAGCACTTTTTATTTTTTTACTTTTGAAATGAGGTCTTACCAAATTACTTAGGCTGACTTTGAACCTGTAATCCTCCCATCTCAGTCTCCCAAGTACTGGGATTACAGGTGTGTGCCACCACACCCAGTTCCTCACACACATGCACTGTGGGGCCTGTTGGGTGTAGAGTGTTAAGCCAGGGCTGATGCCAGCTCTCTTTTGAATGTAGTGCTGCTTCTTCATGATGTGAGGGGAGGAATAAGTACTGTCCTCCTTACTCCAGTGTTTTTTTTTAATTTGATTCACAATGCCTTTGCATTACTTTATATCATGTAATTAAAAAAAAACATTTGTTTTGTCTTTTTTTTTGGCACTGGGGATTGGACTCAGAGGCATTCTACCTCCAAACTACACCCCTAGTCCTATTTTTTATTTTTATTTTGAAACAGGGTCTAGCTAGATTGATGAGAGTCTCACTACTTGCTGAGACTGTCCTCCAACCTGTGATCTTCCTGTCTCAGCATCCCAAGTGCTGGGATTACAAGCGTGCGCCACCATGCCCAGCTCCCACTCTTTTTTAAAATATGCTTTTGTTGGTGCATTGTAATTATACATCATAATGAGGTTCAGAATGATAGGAACATACATGCACACAGCACTTGGTGTGTTTCTTTCTGGATCCCACCCTCCTCCTTCCCTTCCCCATACATGTTGAGATTGGTATTGATAATTTTGTGTATGTATGTAGTACTAATTGAACTTTTTCCTTCATCAAGCCCCCCTCCCCCCAACCCTTCCCATAGCTCCACTGGAGTTTCTCTCCTCCCTTTCTTCCTTCCTTCCTTCCTTCCTTCCTTCCTTCCTCCCTCTCTCCCTCCCTCCCTCCCTCCCTCCCTCCCTCTTTCTTTCTTTCTCTTTCGCTGCGCCCCAGAACGACTCTAACCAGGCACGTCATGGGGTGGAGTGAATGAGATGGGGGAGATCCAGAGAACACTTCAAACCTTTCCTGAGGAAGTAGAGAATTGGGAAATGGGTTATAAAAGAGGGGGAAAAAATGAAGAATCACCATATACTATCGACCTTCACACCAAATACACCTTTGCAGCCCCAGAGGCCCAATTCTCCCTGAAGCTTCTCATGTTCTTCCCCAGTCTCTCACATTCTCTGCTCTGCATCAGTCAGCTTTTCATTGCTGTGACAAAACACTTGAGATAAACACTAACAGGAGAAGGGTTTATTTGGGCTCTGGGTTTCAGTCCCTGGTCACTTGGCTCTGATGTTTCTGACTGTGGTGAGGCAGAGCATCATGGTGGGGCGTGCTTGGTGGAGTGGAGCCGCTCACCTCATGGTGGCCAGGAAGCAGAGACAGAGAGAGGAAGAGGCCAGAGCCCCAACACCCTGCGAGGGCACATCCCCAGGGACCTACTTCCTCCAACCAGACCCCACCTCGTAAAGTTTCTACCACCTCCCAAGAGCGCCTGTGGCTGGGGACCACACCTTCAACACATGAGCTTTGGGGGGCCATTCCTGACCCAAACACTCTCTTCCTTCCTTTTCCCATTCTCGAAGGGAGCCACTCAACTCAAAGCAGTCATTCTCTAACTTCAGCCTGGAGCTGCTTGGTGGGCTTGCCCACCCCTATGCCCTCCCAGTTTCCTATCCAGTAGGCCTGGGTGATGCCGCATTTCTAACTGATTGCATTTCTGAGAAGCGCCAGGTGATGCTGAGGCTGCTGGCCCCAGGGACCACACTTTGAGAACCACTAACTTACAATGTCTGACAGAGAAATAGGGCTCCTTCTCCAGGTCCCTCTTATCTATCAAAGAAAGAACAGGATATAAAAAAGAGAGGAAAGTATTGTACTTAAAGGTGAAATTCAAACTTAAGTACATGTGTATTAGAGCAGGTTTATAGAGTCCATCTACTGGTGAACTTTTTAGTGAGTGCCACTAAAAAAAAAAAAAATCTGTCTTGTTCTCTCACCATATTGGCTTTTACTATAAGCATATGCTAATGATCTCTTATCAAGAGCCTTTGAAGCATACAATATATAAAATGTATTATTTAAAATATCTTGATATTATACTGTATGATGAAAGTTGGTGCTATTTATTGAGTGATTTTGACATCCCAGCCATAAATGTTGGGTATTGCAAAATACCATGATTTCACAGTTAAACTACAGCCTTCTAATTTGTTTTTAGGTCATGCTTTGTGAATGTGCCCATTAGCTGAATTACAGTGCATCCAAATGATTTACCTCAAAAAGTTAAACACAGAGTTCCCATATGACCTAACGATTCTACTGCTAGGCAAATAACTAGGAGAATTAAAACTTATATTTACATAGAAACTTACATGTAAATGCTCACAATGACATTACTATTCATAATAGTCATTCTTCTTTTTCAAGATTGTTTTGAGTCAGGCATGGCGGCACATACTTCTAATCCCAGTCCAGTTTCTGTTTTTTTTTTTTTTCTTTTGTACTGGGGATTGAACCCAGTGGCATTCTATCTCCAAGCTACACCCCCAGCTGTGTTTTATTTATTTATTTATTTATTTATTTATTTATTTATTTATTTGCGGTACTGGGGATTGAACCCAGGGGCATTCTACCTCTGAGCTCCACCCCCAGCCCTATTTTTTGTTCTTTATCTTGAAACAGTCTCACTAAATTGTGGAGGGCCTCCTTAAATTGCTGAGGCTGTCCTAGAACCTATGATCCTCCTGTCTCAGCCTCCCAAGTACTGTAATCTCAGTACTTATGTGCTACCATGCCCGGCTCAATTTCTCTCTCTCTCTCTCTCTCTCTCTCTCTTGCTGGGAATTGAACCCAGGAGTATTCTATCTCTGAGCTACATCCCCTAGCCCTTTTTAGTTTCTATTTTGAAATACCTTTTTAGTTTTTACCTTAAACATTATCTTGCTAGGTTGCTAAGAGTCTCGCTATTGCTGAGGCTGGTCTCAAACCTGTGATCCTTCTGCCTCAGCCTTCCAAGTACTGGGATTACAGGTGTGTGCCACCATGCCTGGCTAAAATTACTGTTTCTTTATTTACTTGTTTTTGTGGTGCTGGGGATTGAACTCAAGGCATCGCATGCTAGGCAAGTGCTCTATCATTGAGCTAACATCCCTGGCCATGTTCAGTGTCTTAATGCTGTCCTTTGAAGAATTTTTTTTAATTTCTAAATTAAAAAAAAATGTGGTACTAGGGATTGAACACGGGGGCATTCTACCTCTGAGCTACACCCCAGCCCTATTTTATTTTTTTGTTGTGAAACAGAATCTCACTAAGATGCTGAGGTCCTCGTTAATTTGCTGAGGCTAGCCTCAAACTTCTGATCCTCCTGTTTCAGCCTCCCAAGTACTAGGATTACAGTACTAAAATTTTTGATGAAGTTTGGTTTTCTGATTTTACTTTCTTTTGCACATTTGTTGTCATGTCTAAGAAACAATTCTCTGTGCCTTACGTGGTAGCGCATGCTTGTGATCCCAGTACTTGGGAGGCTGAGACAGGAGGATCGCAGGTTCGCGGCCAGCCTCAGCTACTTAGTGAGGCCCTTCGCAACTTAGTGAGACCCTGTTTCAAAATAAAGAATAAAAAATAGGGCTGGGGGTGTAACTTGGAGGTAGAATGCCCCTGGGTTCAATCCCCAGTACTGCCAAAAAAAAAAAAAAAAAGAAATGATTCTCTAATTTAAGGTCATGAAGATCTACACCTGTTTTCTTCCAAGAATCTTATAGTTTTCATTCTTACATTGAGATCTTTGATCTGAATTAATTTTTCCCATTGAATTGTCTTGTCATTCTTGTAAAAAATAATTGAACACTGATAAAGGATTAATTTCTGAACTCTCATTTCCATTCCATTGACCTGTGTCTATCCCTATGCTAGCACTACATAGTCTTGCTTACTCTAACTTTGTAGCCAGTGTTGAAATTGGGAAGTTTGTGATTCCTTATTCTTCTTCTTCAAGATTGTTTTGAGTCAGGTGTGGAAGTGCACACCTGTAATCCCAGTACTTGGGAGGCTGAGACAGGAGGATTGCAAGTTCAAGGACAGCCTCAGCAACTTAGTGAGATCCTTAGAAACAGCGAGGTCCTAATGTCTCAAAAAAAAAAAAAAAGAATGCTGGGGTGTAGCTTGGAGGTAGAATGCCCCTGAGTTCAATCTCCAGGAACAACAACAAAAAAGATTGTTTTGACTATTCTGGGTCTCTTGTCCTTACATATGAATTTATTTTTATTTATTTTTTTTGCGGTACCGGGGATTGAACCCAGGGGCGTTCTACCTCCGCGCTACACCCCCGGCCCTATTTTTTATACTTTATTTTGAAACCGGGTCTCACGAAGTTGCAGAGGGCCTCGCTAAGTAGAGAGAGAGAGAGAGAGAGAGAGAGAGAGACAGAAAGAGAGAGAGAGAGAGAGAGAGAGAGAGCTGAGGCTGGCGGCGAATCCGGATCCTCCAGTCTTTGCCTCCCAAAGTACTGGGATTACAAGCGTGCGCCACCAGGCCCGGCCTTACATATGAATTTAAAGATCAATATGCTCACTGTTTTTACTGATACTCAGCTGTTTCCCTGGATACATGCTCCTGAGTGGGGCAAACCTTTGGTGAATTTTCAGAGTCCTAAAAAAATTTGCCTTTCCACCATCTTTGCCAGTATTCTCCTGTGTATGGGGAGAGGATTTTCCGAGGTCCTTACTACACCAAACTGCTGACATAATTCCCTTCCTCTGGTCTCAGCCTCCCAAGTACTGGGGTTACAAGCGTGCACCACCACGCCTGTCTTCTTCATCTATTTTTAGCCAATAAGAATAGAAAACAAATGCTTCAGAGATGTTAAAGTAAACACAGATAATTAAGAAAAAGGCAAGGGATGGTTGCAATCACATGAGGATTGGGTGACTGATCGTGACACATAGGCCAGAGGCTGGGAGATGTGAAGTCAGGAAGAGAGGACAGGCCCTGCTTCAAGGACTGCTGTTTAGACAATGTGAGCTGATTTATGAGACATTTATTGGAAATGATAAAATCTTTAAGGTATCAGAAAAGGGCCATAAACTTTCAAGTGGATTTTTTTTAAAAAGTAAGTCAGCAACCCAAAACAATAATTCAATCATCGTGCCCCAAAGGACAGACTCCATGTGCCCCAGGGTCTGAATGTGTCTCTTCGTGACAAGCAAGCATAAAAAAAAAAACAATGGAAAAAGCTTTTCTTTTTCAGTGAAGGCGAGGCATATAGAACTAAGTCATGAGGTCATGCTCACATCTCCCCAGAGCGGGAGCCCTGTAGCGTAAATCCCAGGCCATCACCGCGCAAGGTGGTCAGAGCACGTACCACAGGGGCCTCTCGGTGTTCCTGCAATTCTATTAACTACCGAACATACAGTAGTCCTGCCTCAGCCACAGTTTAACGTTCCTTGGTTTCCAGTCCCTGCAGCCAACTAGTTTGAAAATATTAAAGTTCCAGAAACAATTCATAAATTTTAAATTGCACGCTGTTCCAAGTAGTGTGAGGAAATCTCATGCGGCTCTGTCCCACCCGGAACATAAATCGACCCTTTGTACAATGTGTCCACACTGTATATGCTACTTACTCATAGGTCCCGTGGTCCCATAGTGCTTGTGTTTTACTTTACTTAACAATAGCCCCCAAATGAAAGAGTACAGATGCTGGCAATTCTGTTACAGAATATTGTTATAATTTTTCTATTTTATTATTTTCTATTTTATTATCTACTATTTTAATCTCTTACTGTGCCTAATCTATAAATTAAACTTTATCATAGGTATGCATGTATTGGAAAAAACACAGTATATATGGGATTCGGTACTATCCATGGTTTCAGATATCCGCTGGGGGTCTTGGAATATATTCCCTGTGGATGAGGGGGGATTTCTGTACTGTCCTTCAGGTATGTTGATCATTCTGGGGTGACTATGTGATACAGTAGACTCTATCCAAGATTTTCAGTGTATAGGTTTTAAGACTATCATCTATGTATGAACTACATCAACATTTCTTTATTTGCAAAACAGGTATAATAAAAAGATGAGTCACATTACATATGCATTCAATATTTGGAAAATCACTCAATGCATTAAAAAAAACAACTGAAAACAACCCAACCACTGTTATATATACATACACATACGACATATATTTTTCATGTGAAGAGCCACTAACTGAAATTCATCTTATCTAATTTTCAAAGTATATATTTCTATACCAAAAGGAAATTTTTATTTATGACTCTGTCATAAATAAAACTGGCATAAAATGTAAAAGAAAAAACATGTACACTGAACTCTATGCATAGTTTAAGGAGCTTTCAAGGGCAATTTTCACAGTATGTAAAGTTTACCTTTTGTGCTGACCTTACATGTAGAACTCAAGTGAGATACGACTTTGTATCTACAGGGTTGTTGTGAGACCCCGGTGAAATGGTGTATATCACATGCTTCGTAAATTGTAATGTTAACCATTAATTATCTCTGTTCTTGTCACCAGGGGAAAGAGTCCTTTAGCTCCTGAGATAGTGAGGGATTTATATTGCATTCTTACTTTTTCCCCATTATGGATTCGAGCAGCTGTTTCTCAGGCAGCAGATCAGCAACACATTTCCAATGCTGATATGAGAACAGTCTTCATCTATTTCACATTAATGGATCCTTTGATGTTGAGATCTACACTTCTGTCCTCTTTAGAGTGAGGCCCCTCCTGGCTGCACATCCTCAGCAGCTCCCCTCCTCACAGCTAAGCCCCCTGGCTCTCACTGAGGGTCATCTAAAGTAGAATTCAGCATATTCATGCCTGGTATAATTCCGGCTGAAATCTTATACCCCAGGTCTTCAGCAATGCCTTTGTCTGTCTCACTTTTGTTTAGCTCTTAGCACTCTGCATATCTAGGACACTGCTTTCTTTTTTCCAGATTCCTCGCCAGGGCTGAGTCCAGCCTTGACCTCAGGCTAGGGTCTTCTCACCTGATTTTTGGGGCGCCTCACTGTCTGCCCCGTGGATCAGGTCCTGCCTGTGGAAGAGGCATGGTCAAACATGGCTATCACACCAGCCAGATGTTGGCTCCAATTCCAGCCACACCACTAAGAAACAATGCCACTTTGGGCAAGTTAATTATATTTTCTGAAACTCACTTTTTTCATTTGTAAAATGGGGATACTAAAACACCAACTTTGCAGTGTTTTAAAGAAGATTAAATAAGGTAATGTAAGTAGAAAAGTTAGCACACTGCCAAGCTCTTAGTAAATGCTAGCTCTCTTTTTTCCTATTATCCAACTGATCAGCCTGCTCTTTTGTTTGTTTTTTTGCGGTACTGGGGATTGAACCCAGGACCATTCTACCTCTGAGCTGCACCCCAGCCCTATTTTCTTATTCTTCATTTTGAAACAGGGTCTCACTAAGTTGTGGAGGGCCTCACTAAGTAGCTGAGGCTGGCTGTGAACCTGCGATCCTCCTGTCTCAGCCTCCCAACTACTGGGATTACAAGCGTGCGCCACCACGCCCAGCTTAAGAGCCTGCTCTTTAGATGGTCAGCCCATCCCGTTGTCATCTTACATTGGACCACCCAGATATTGTCTGCTATCTGTTCCACCTGCTGCCATTGTCCCACCCTTCCAGTGGGACAATGGGGACAACTTATAGAAGATCTGGCCATCTGCAGCCTGGTCCATCCTCCCCAATGCTTGCTCTACTCCTTACATCTATTCCAGATCTTGGCTGCTTACAGTCTGACCCATCCAATTGCCCAACTATGTCCTGTGTTATGACAGTCATCTCTGGGATGCACTGGTTGATCAAAGAGGGCTGGACAGTAATGCATGCAAAACATCTAGCGAACATTCATAAAGTTTCTGCAAAGAACCGGAGTCCTATTGTGGAGAGAGGATGCTTCCATGGAAATGCATCCTCAATTATGTATAAACCATCAGCATACATTTTGAAAGAGTCATGCTTTCTCTGCACATCAAAGACTTTAAAAATTAAAAAGTCGAATTTCTAATTACGTATAGTCAAATTTCTGAATATGCATAGAGAATGCAATGGGTGTGGGTTTTTTCATGTTATGTTATTAGAAAATAAATGGAATAGCACTTCTCAAATATAAAAAGCTCTATTAAATCTTTGGGATAGTTAATATCTAATTTTTTCCTGAATCAATCAAATTTGAAATTATTCATAAACCTACTGATTACTGCTAGCAAAAAAATTCTGTTCTGAGAATATCTAAGAAAAATCATAAATACTGATGGCTTTTATAATCTCACCTTATTGAAGTTTCTAATTTTACTATTATCCTGCCATTTATTTAATAAATCACCAACTATAAAATCATAATTTTAATCATATAAAAATGAACATAGCTTTCAATAATTCATCTCAAATCATTTGTTAAGCAACAAAGATTCAAAAGGAACTAACATTCATTGTGCTCTGGGCAGTAGATTCTTGATATATGTTCTTGTCTTTTATTCCTGTCAAATGATCCTATGAGGTGGGAATCACCACTTTACAAATAAGGAAAAGAAAGGCTGAGACAGGAGGATCACAGGTTTGAGGCCAGCCTCAGCAACTTAGTGAGATCCTGTTTCAAAGTAAAAAATAAGAAGGGTTGGGGGTGTATCCTGGAGGTAGAATACCCCTCGGTTCAGTTCCCAGTAAACACCCCCTAAGAAAACCCCACAAAAAATAGGTAAGGAAAAGAGATTCACAAAAATGAGTTCATTGGTTCAAGGTCACAGTAAGTAAACCAAGATCTGGCTCTAGGTACATACCTTTTCCCTCATACCATGCTGCCTCCAAATATTTCCTTGGCTGTCGCATTATTAATTTATCTTTTAATAACTGTAGTCCTCTTCCTCTAGTAGGAAAACAAATTTTCTTTCTTTTTCTTACAATAGAATGCTTCTATAGTGATGCTTACTTGGGCTTCTCTACCAATACTATTCCTGCTCATAACACAGCGAGCAGATTCACTTTTATACCTTGTTACCTCAAATAGAAAAGCTTTTTAAACATGTCAAGCTTTCTAAAATTAGGATGTGTCTGATAATTGATCTAGAGTAGCGCACTTTCCTTCCTCACAACAAAAGGCTGTTAACAAGTCGAAGGTGTAACTTTGAATCAACAGATACAGAATGAGATTGTGCCCTTGCGCTTTGGTTGTCAGAGATCCCACAGCCTTGGCTCAGAGGACCCCGGTCCTCGGAAATAGTGCCAGGGAGTAGGGATGGGACAACATGCCAACGAAGGTTAGAAAGCCACTGAGACAAAGGGCAGCACTGGCAGCCCAGGGACCCCTAGTTATCAGCCTAAGGTACAAAGCACAGTCCAGACTTTCAGCCCAGTGTCGTGTGTGTGTGTGTGTGTGTGTGTGTGTGTAAACAGGGATTGAACCCAGCAGTGCTGTACCACAAAGTTATATTCAGAGGCCTTTTTATTTTTTTTTATTTTGAAACAGAGTCTCACTAAGTTGTTGAGGCCGGCCTCGAACCTGCGATCCTCTTGTCTCAGCTTCTCAAGGGCTGGATACAGAAGTGAGCCTCTGTGTCTGGCTCAATCAGCCCAGTATCTTAATAAGTATTTACTACCCGGCATTAAAAAGAAGGCCCTATGTGTGTATCTTAGGGGTAATCCACTTCCACAAAGAATTTGGATTTTTAGCTGATGGACTACAGGGTGCTCCATACTGTCCAACATAAACAAGCCCACCAGGTTCTCACTCACCCTGCTGGATTAGAGTTTTACGAGGCACATCCCTTTTCAGTAAGTGCTTTTGATTGAAACGACTTCTCCCTGGCCCTCTTGATGCCATTTAAGGTCCCTAATAATGACAGAGACTCAAGAGACTTCTCGTTCCCATTCAATACAAGGACATGAAACTCCGGGCTTTAGGTTAGTTTCCATGGATAAGTAGATGAACGAGATCTGAGAGTTATAAACTTAAATCTAAGTCTTCCAGGCAGTCAGTGAACCGAGGAAGGCTGATTCGCAGGTCTCACTCCTGAAATGTGGCCGGCAAAATGATCTGTAATTGACAAGGAGTGACCCATCATTGAAGTCCTATTTTGGTCCCCAGTGGTAAGAAACTCCTTCCAGAAGGAACCCTTCTTTAGCACAGCAAAGAGACTCTCATGTGGGGAATTTCAAATATAGCTTTGCTTAAGGAAAAAGGAAAGCCTGCATTTACAGAGTAGCCACAAATTACAATGTACAAATTCCTGTGCTGTCCCAACACACAGGGCTGCGGCAGGGCAAACCTTCTCCCCACATGACCACTGAGTTGTCAGCCTGGCCAGTTTTCCTGGTTCATGTCTCTGGGCTTGGGAAATTAAGCGTCAGTCATATTATACAATTCTTATCTCCAAAATAAAAACGGGACATTTTCTTCCAAGTTCATTTATAAATAAAAATTTGCTTTTCTGACAAGTGGAGCCAGCACTTTGCCGATGATGGCAGAAGCTCTGTAGACCCTTCTTGTGCAAGGGCTGGAAGGGTCCTTGATGTCCAAGAGCACCAGGGAAGGTTCTGTTCTCTAGTGCCACTTAGGATTACAAGGGAAGAAAAGTGTGAGGCCTGTTGCAGACTCACCGACTAGCGTGTCACCACCATTTAGCAATGTCTGCCCTGGTCCTGGAAGAAGGCCACGTGGGACAGATCATGCCTGACTTCTTCCTCTAATTGGCTCAGCAACTTTGCCCACATCTGAGGAGCCTGGCTTTGGAGGAGTGAGGGAAACTGCTACAGGGAGGTTGTGGCCCTTCCAACCGGGGGCCCTTATTTATAAAATCACACAAGAGCAGCACTGACCTGTCTGGCTACCCTATGAGATGGGGTAGACGCTCTTTTTAGGGGGAGGAGTACAGGGGATTGAACCCAGGGGCATTCTACCTCCGAGCTACACCCCAGTCTTTTTTATTTTTTATTTTGAAACAGGGTCTCACTAAGTTGTTGACAGTCTCGCTAAGTTGCTGAGGCTGGTCTTAAAACTGTGATCCTCCTGTCTCAGCCTCCCAAGTACTGGGATTATAGGTGTGCGCCACCATGCTCAGCTTTAAGATGCCCTTTTTCTTTTCATTCCTGGATGGTCCCTCTGATGGTTTTGCTCTTACCTTCTACCTGCTACTTTCCGGTCTCTGTGGTGCTCTCTACCTTGGTTGCTTAAGTGTTTGTGACTCACTGAGTCCAGGTCTAGTTTCTTTACTCTGATCCTCTGATGGTAACTGCTAATTGCCTAACTAGTATCCATTCCCTCCTGCTTCCTCACTAAGGAACCCTAAATTGATTGGGGCTGGCGATATACTCAAATGACACTGCCACACCACCTTTCCACTTGGGGTGGCCAGCTGTTGGACAGGGCTGACTCAGTTGCTAGTTAAGTCCCTTTTGTCCTCTCCCTTCCTTCTTCCTCCTGCATGAAGCGTGGATGCAATGGGTGGAGCTGCAGTGGCCATCTTAAGACCAGGAGGTGTGAGTCGGGTGACCAACGCATCCTAATTAGCCTGGATTGTACTGGTTTTAAAATGAAAGTCCCATTTGGGAACCCCCTTTGTCCTGGGAAAACTGACACAGTTGGTCACTGTAGCAGGTGACCTGAGGATGGAAACAGTTACTGTGGGCAGAAAAATAGAAGGAGCAGGATCCTGATCACATCATGGAGTCTTCTAACCCAGTCTGGACTTTCTAACTCTGCACTTTTCACTATGGAAGAAAAAAAGAAAAAAAGAAATTTCCATATGAACCATTATTATTTCATTTTTTCTGCTACAGGCATCCAAATTACCTGACTACTACCCCCAAGACCTCAGTGACTTCCAAGTCTATCTCTGGCCTGATTCCTTATTTGCTTCCACATCCATATGTCTAACTTTTTGTTGGGCATCTCCGTTTGGACACACCACAAACACTTAACTCATTCTCTCTTCTCCAAACTCTGCTCTCCCTTTGTGTCTAGAATCTAAGTGAATGGAACCCCCAGCTACCCACAACCAAGCGAGAAATCTCAGCATCTTCAATGATTCCTCCAACTCCCTCTTTCTTCCAAATTCTATCAGCCTTGACTGAATTCCAGATCTCTCTCAAAGTCATTGATTCCAAGTTCCCTCCACTGATACAGTTGAGTCCATCTTCTATCTGGATTATTGCAAGAGCCTCCCAGTTCCTTGTTTCAGCCTTGCCCGTTTTAATATGATCTCCACACTGTTTCTATTATGCCAACCTGATCACATTCCTTCCAAGCTGAAAATAACCTGAGAGGGTCCCACTCTCTTCAATTTAGAAAGCCCTGGCATTCTGGCCCTCATATTTAACCACATCCATTTTGCAGTCTACAGGGTGGCTACAAGATTTGTTTTAGCTCCTCTAAGCTGAGTTCCAGGCTTTTTAACTGCTCGCAGGCCTTCCCATATGCTGTTTATTTACCTGGGATCCGCTTTCATCTCCTTTCCCCCATGCATTCCACTCCACTGCCCCCTGCTTCCTTCCTAGCTCCCTCTCTATGCACAAGCCTAGACAACTGTCCACGGTGATCTTGTTTACATACTGCTTTGTGTAGGCAGCTTTTGCTAACCTCCACCTATAAACAGGGTTAGATGTCTCTTTTAAGTGCTCTTTTAGTATCAGCATTATAAATTTAATTTTTATTTGTTCAATAACTTGTCTGTATTCCTCACTAGGATTTTAAGCATCTAAGGCAAACACCGTACTGGCTCTTAGTAGATACAGATTCTCTATATTTTAAAGTAAATAAGTAAACTCCTTTCTGATGGTGGGGTTTATTTCCTTATTTTTAAGATAAAGGGTAGCTGCGTGTGGTGGTGCATGCCTGTATTCCCAGTATTTGGGAGGCTGACATAGGGGGATCACAGTCCAAACTTAGCAAGACTCTGTTTCCAAGTAAAAAATAAAAAGGGGTGGGGGTATAGTTCAGAGGTAGAATGCCCCTGACTTCAATCCCCACTAACAAAGGAAAAAATAAAGGGCACATTAAAATGCTTTTATTGGAGGGGGAGGGTAATGGGGATTGAACTCAGGGGCATTCTACCTCTGAGACACCCCCAGCCATTTTTTCTTTTTAAATTTTAAAACAGGGTCTTGCTAAATTGCTGAGGGTCTCTCTAAGTTGATGAGGCTGGTCTTGAACCTGCAATCCTCCTGTCGCAGCCTCCCAAGTACTGGAATTACTGGCGTGTAGCATGTTGCTTGGCTAAGATGCTGTGTGTGTGTGTGTGTGTGTGTGTGTGTGTGTGTGACTGGGGATTGAACCAGGGGTGTTCTACTGCCAAGCTACACCACCAGCCCTATTTTTATTTTTTATTTGGAAACAGGGTCTCACTAGGTTGCAGAGAGCCTCACTAAACTGCTGAGACTGACTTCCAACCTGTGATCCTCCTGTCTCAGCCTCCCAAGTACTGGGATTACAGGAGTGCGCCACTGTGCCTGACTTAAAATGCTTTTTTAGTATAGAGATTATATTATTCAGTTTGCTATTATTCTAGGGAATATGAAATTTAATGAGAGCTATAGCTTCACTGGCTCACACGCCACATTCATTTTTCAAGTATGTCTCCACTGTTGATATTTTCTGAAACACAAATTCCTGCTATATCAAGATACACAAAGTGTTGTTCAAATGCACAATTCTTTGCCTTTCTGGAAAGCAGAGTTTGTGGAAGCCTTTCAGTGTGTGACATTTCCAGATTAAAGAGAGCTATAGTTTTATCAGCTTCCAATTTCGAGGCGCTCCAAAGTGCAGAGATCAGCAATACGTTCAGAAGTGACAAGGTCAGCACTGCTGAGCTGTCTTGAATGCGGGTTTGGTTCCCCCTGACAACGGGGAAATCATTCTCCTGTCATGGCTAGCACTGCAAAAGTAGTCTTAAAAGATCGCAAAGCATTACGCCTGGCAAGAGGAAGACAGATGCCAGGAGGCAGTCTCCAGTGTAAACAGTCGGCCAACATTGGAAGCTGCCACCCAGATGTCTGTTCCGTCCTTTTTCTTAGGGTCTCAGAGGCCGTAGCTTTAAACCCGGCTGACCTCAGTGGCGGTTTTAGAAGAGAAGTTTACCTTAGCAACCCCTAACAGGAAGCCAAGCGATGAACCCACAACGGGAGGTCACGGGCTGTGGAAAGGGAGCCTCGCTTTACCCGATATTTAACCAAGTATAAAAACAGAAGGAAAGGTGACGTTGCCTGACCGTGTTTGTTGTATCAAGCGTCAGTTCTCAGAGCACATTTCCCATGTCACGACCTTCTAGGTGGGGAAGATATTCTTTGGATACACAGAAATGTCCTGTATTTAAAAATCAAGGAAATGTGGGTAGTGATATCATCAGAAGACAATGGGGAACTGGATTCACTCTGCAAGTCCCCCACGCGTGCCTGGAAGGAAAAGGCACTCTTCTTCCACGAAAACATATGTTCATTCCTAAGACTAGGGACTCCAGCTCTGTGTCTGACCGCTTTGCTAACAACACTGCTGGGAGCACATTTGAATATATTTGCTCACGTGTTATGCGAGGCGGTTTTGTCAAACAAGAGGAGTTACGGGCATTTCAGCTTCATTCAGCCCAGAGGAAAAGAGGAGTGCCTATGAAAATTTCACCATGGTCTGGCAAATAAATAAATCAGAATATATATACATATATTTATATGTATATATACAGACACATATGTGTACATATATATATATATATATATTTACTTTGCACTTTCTCATTTTAGGTCTGCATTTTATACCTATTATAAAGGATAAATAGCCAGGTGTGGTGGCGCACGCTTGTAATCCCAGCCCTTGGGAGGCTGAGACTGGAGGATCACAGGTTCGCAGCCAGCCTCAGCTACTTAGTGAGGCCCTCTGCAACTTAGTGAGACCCTGTTTCAAGATAAAGAATAAAAAATCGGGCTGGGGGTGTAGCTCGGAGGTAGAGTGCCCCTGGGTTCAATCCCCAGTACCGCAAAAAAAAATAAAGAATAAAAAACAGGGCTAGGGGTGTAGATCAGAGGTAGAATGCTGCTGGGTTCAATCCCCAGTACCACACACACACACACAAAAAAAGATAAAAGCAAGTAGGAATAAGAATATTCAATGTAAAAAGTAAACATAGCTATAGAGGTTAACACATTTCATCTTGTTGCACTGAATAGAAAATATGACTTCCAATGGTGGGAGCCTGATATTAGAAAGAAGAGTTTCATAAAAGTAAACCCTATCATTCCTGTGAAATGAGCTTTCTGATCTAGATTAGAGGCTTTAAAATTGTTTTTCAAGCTGGGCGTGGTGGTGCACACTTGTAATCCTAATACTTGGGATGCTGAGACAGGAGGATTGCCCATTCAAAGCCAGCCTTGGCAACTTAGCAAGGCTCTCAGCAACCTAGTGAAACCCTGTTTCCAAATAAGAAATAAAATCGGGCTGGGGGTGTAGCTTGGAGGTTGAATGCCCCTGGGTTCAATCCCCAGTACCAATAAATAAATAAATAAATAAATAAATAAATAAATAAAACTTGTTTTTCCAAACATACTTTTACACAGAAGTCCATCTATCAACAGAGCAAAGAATAGCATCTATGATCAGCAGGTAGGCTAGATAGTTTTATACAGTCCTTTGTTCTTCAGGGGAATTTTGCCTACTAAGTCTGTTCTAATTGTACTTATCTTTGAAAAATATAATATTTATTTTAGCTGGTTCCTCACCAATATTATTCATAAAACTTTGAGAGTTGCTGTGCAGCTCAATCTCCTGTTAAAAATACATACATAATTAATAACATAGAAAAATATGGCCATTTACCACCTAAAATAATCTCATGAACCACTGCAGCATGCCTCCTACACTTTGGGAGATACTGATCTATGTGACAGTTAGTTATTACTTTATTTTCAAGCTTTCGTTTTCAAGACTTGGACACTATGGCCAAAGAGGGTGAGAAACTTGATCAAAGTCAGACATCGCTGGACTGAGACAAGAACCTACAACCTGGATTTCTGGATTTGTGTTTCCATTAGTTAGTCTCCTAAAATACTTGTTTGTTGAAGCCTAAATTAGAATCTTGATGCAAATCCACGGGATTAACAGTGTGATGCCCTGAAGCAACCTGTTTCCCCACCACTGTTGCTGCGAATGCTTTACCAGGGAACCTCAAAGGCAGCCTTTCCCTCCTAGAACACGCCAGAGGGTGCACACCTGGCATGGCCCAGCTATGAGCCAGGCTCAGTGTGACTGCAGGAGCCCCAGGGGAGATGGAATGGGACAGGAGGGCAGAGATGTTTGGGGTTGTCAGCACTGTCTTCTGTTTGGAGCCTTTTCTGGAAATAGTCTGACCCTGTTTCATCCTCTCCTAACCAAACACTCTGGAATATATCAAGCCTTTTGGACATTTTTTTTTTTTTACCGTCTCCAAACATTTGAGATATCTTTAACTTCTACGATTTTATATAAAAAAAAAACAAACCAAGAATCCCTAAATACTTCCTAACTGAAAAATAACAAAATGAAAGTGTGTTGGGCATGATGGCGCACACCTGTACTTGGGAGGCTGAGATAGAAGGATCGCAGGTTCCAGGCCAGCCTCAGCAACTTAGCGAGACCCTCAGAAACTTAGTGAGATCCTATTTCAAGAAAAAAATTAAAAAGGACTGGGGGTGTAGTTTGGAGGCAGATTGTCCCTGAGTTCAATCCCCAGTATCAAATAAATAAATAATCAAATGAAAGTGTCCACAATGGAAGTTTGGGGCCCTACAGAAGTAGCAATAGAGCAGGCCGCTGTGTGATGAATCTTCTCCTCTAAGTATCAGCCCAAGTGTCTAAGTATCAGCCTTAAAAGCCAACTAAGAGTTGAGGATGTTTCAGTAGACATATGCCATTTTTACCGTTCCAGCTTTCCTTCTTCATAATTCTGGTTAACAACACCCTGGATTTCCTTGGGGGAAAGCTTCCTTTCCTTACTTTCAGTCCAAATGGCTTGAGTGGGACTGACTCCCAAACCCCTGCCCTGGGTCCAAGGATGGTCACATGACCTAGGTTTGACCAATCAGATCATTAAAACCCATTTGCTGCAGTGATTGGTCCTGAGAGAAGCACATGGACCAATTCAGATAAATGAGATTCGGTGATGACAATGTTTTTAGCGCTATTGGGGAAGAGGAGCTTTTTTTCCATAAGCACTATCAGCTATGAAGGATGTTGGCTGCCTTCACTACTGGAATCCGGAAAGAGGGTCCCCTGACAATGGAACCTGTACCACAGAAGCCAGAGCTGTGAGGTATGAAGAGAGGGACACTGGACTAGCACTTTTTTGGGGGGCGGATACTGGGGAATGAACCCAAGGGCGTTCTACCTCCAAGCTACAACCCCAGCCCTTTTTATTTTGAAACAGGGTCTCGCTAGGTTGCTGAGGTTCTGAGTGGCCAAAGCCATCCTGGAACCTGCAATCCTCTTGTCTCAGCCTCCCAAGTACAGGGATTACAGAGATGTGCCACCATCCCCAGCTCTGGGTGGCCTTTTTAACCCCCTAGGTGCATCTGAAACCAGATATCCCCAAATTTTTCATTTATATTAGGTGACAAAAATCCTTCTTCAGTTTAAGCCAGTTTGAAGTAGAGCATTTTCTACCTGGGGACAAAAAGAGCCCTGTCACTGCAGTCTGAGCGATGCATGATGTGCTGGTTCCAACCACAGGAAAGAGGGAAAGGCAGAGAGAGGCGGTCGTTGTGGAGCGGCAGTAGGAGGTGGTCAGGTAGTCAATTTCCTGTCTCACCTTCCTCTCACTTAGTTGTGTGGCCTTGAACAGTGAGGTAAACTCCCTGAGCCTCAGTTTCTCTGTCTTCAAAGTAAAAGAACTGGACAATCAATCGTTCCCACACAGAACTCTGTGGAGCCCTGAAGGACGTCAGGCGAGGGGTTGGTCATGGGATCCAGGCTCCCACACTTCCATTCTGTGGGACAAGCTCTCGTCTTATCTATATTAAACTCCAGACTCTCTTCCAAGGTCTCGGTGGAAGAATGGGCCTCGCTCTTAAAATGGACTGGCTGACCGTTGCAGTGCGTTTATACTGAAGTCTAAATTGAGTCAAGGTTCAGCTGGGGCCCAGTGAGAATGTGGTGCCTGGTTAATATTTTCTACTCTATGTTAGGAGTTGGTCAGAAGCCAAGGTCAAGAACTCAATCCCTGGAGGGGTTATTAGCTCTCCACAGGCATAAACAGTTGTTAATGGCTATGATCTGCATCCCTAATCGGCCTCAGAGACACTGGTGATTGGTCACACACAGGGCTGGGGAGAGGAATATGGAAGGTTCCAGATAGTCATTAGCTTGCTTTAAATGCCAATACAAACACTGCTGGAAGTGCCTAGGGCCGGCAACCTCTTCCTACCTAGAGAACAGAGGGCTGTGTGCTGGAGGTTTATTTTCTTTTCCTTCTCAAGACAGTGCGATCATTGCAGAAGACGCCCAGGAGACACAGAGCACTGGTACCTCCATCGGCTGACGTGTTTCCACAATGCCCCAAATTCATACAGATTTGCCTCTCCTTGTAGAGACAACATGCATGTTGCAGTGAATTTTGGATGACAGAGTAATCCTTATGAAAGCATATATAAATATTTTATAGGAATATACATTATTATGACTACATTAAAAAATAGAAGCTGGGCTAGGTGGCACATGCCTATAATCCCAGTACACTTGGGAGGCTGAGACAGGAGGATTGCAGGTTTGCAGGCAGCCTCAGCAACTTAGTGAGACCCTGTTTCAAAATAAAAAATAAAATAGGGTTTGGAGCTTGGAGGTATAGTTCAGAAGTAGAATGCCCCTGCGCTCAATCTCCAGCAACACACACATACACACACACACACACACACACACACACACACACACACACACAAATGTCAAGGCAAATTTTGCATTGTACATAAATTCAGTGTTCCAAATATTCAAGAAATATATCTTAAAACATAAATTTTAAGCTGGGTGCAGTGGCACACACCTGTAATCCTAGTACTTGGGAGGCTGAGACAGGAGTATCACAGGTTTAAAGCCAGTCTCAGCAACTTAGCGAGACACTCAGCAACTTAGTGAGACCCTGTTTCAAAGTAAAAAATAAAAGGGGCTAGGGGTGTAGCCTAAAGGTATAATGCCCCTGGCTCAATCGCACCAATAAAAACATAAAAAAATAAAATATATAATGAACAAAAAAAATATTAACACCAATTGCCAGAATGTGTCATCCACTATGAGAGTCAAAACAATTTTCTTTGCTTTATTTCAGGTAAAACTGCAAATGCAACTGAAGTCTGTATAACAAATGTATGTTCCAGGAATAATATTGATCTTGCCAACAATAGCTGAATACTTAATATACTTTAACAAACATGCTGAAAGATAATAAAATAATGATGAAAACTATTTTTATTTTTCCCCTTGTAGTCTCTGGATAACTAGAAATTTTCTCACTAGAGAATTTTCTCTAGTAAGAATTTTTCTCTAGAATTTTCTTACTAGAGAGCTATTTTTCCAAGGGTATATAATTCAGGCAATTTATATTAATATAAAAATTAAAACATATACTTAAAATTTTTGTGTGGTATTAGGGATTGAACCCAGGGGAATTCTACCTCTGAGGTACACCCCACCCCTTTTTTATTTTTTGTTTTGAAACAGGGTCTTGCTAGGTTGCTGAGAGTCTCACTACACTGTTAAGGTTGTCCTTGAACCTGCAATCCTCCCTGTCTTAGCCTCCCTTACAGGTGTGCACCACCTCACCTGGCTTAAAAACATATCTTGAGGCTTAATTTATCTTGTCAATTAATTTATGATTCCTATGACTTTGCTGGCATGTGCTTTAGGTACACAAAGCCAGGAGAGGGGACAGGGTGGCCAATCTTAGGGGAAGGTGACAATCATGAGGCAGAGTGAAGGCTGAGCACAGAGACTGGCAACAAAGAGAGAGGCAGAAGGTTAGCTGAGGACAAGTTCTGAGTGTGTCGGAGCATGTCTTAGGATTTGGAAGAATGCAGTGGCCCAGGAGGATCCAAATTGGGAAACATAGATAGTTTCAGGATTAGACCAAGTCAGGAGGGCAAGGTGCAAGATAGGCAGAAATATCTGTCAATGCTGGGATAAAAGATTCAGATTTACCAGATGACGGGAATTTCAGACAGCACCTTGGATAGCTCCCCAGGCAAGAGGTGCTTTCAGAAAGAAAAGACCCTGAGAAATGAAGAAGCGGTCCTCTAAGCTCCGGATCTCAGAGCAGGCACCACGCTTTGACAGAATGAACTTGGTCCCTGGAGCCTACAGAAACCAGTTACGCGATGTTCCACTTCAGGGGTTGACTCAAAGCTCTGGGTAAAAGGCTCTTTGGTGAAGGGGGTAGTGGGAGGAGGAGAGGACTGTCCTCCCACACCCCAGATCATGTGTTTAGCCTCGTCCCAGCCAGGCGTAGTGTCACATGCCTGTAATTCCAGTTCTTGGGAGGCTGAGACAGGAGGATCGCATCAGCAATTTAGTAAGACCCTGATTCAAAACAAAAAAATAAAAAGGACTGAGGGTGAAACTTGGAGGTAGAACGCCCCTGGGTTCAATTCCCAGTACCATTTAAAAAAAAAAAAAGAAGAAGCTTTGTCCTACCTATTAGGAGGACCAGCATCGCCCTGATGTGGCATAGTTTTACTGTCTTAATGTTTTTAATGTTTGCCTTTTCTTTTCTTTTTTTTTTTTGTGGTACTAGGGATTGAACTCAGGGGCATTCTACCTTTGAGCTACACCCCCAGCCCTATTTTATTTTTTATGTTGAAACAGGGTCTCACTAAGTGGCGGAGGGCCTCACTAAGTACCTGAGGCTGGCCACGAACCTGCGGTCCTCCTGTCTCAGCCTCCCAAGTACTGGGATTACAGGCATGTGCTATCACGCCCGGCTAATGTTTGCTTTTTCTTTCTTTCTTCTTTTTTTCTTTTGTGGTACTGGGGATTGAACCCAGGAGTATTCTGTCTCTGAGCTACACCCCCCAGTCCTTTTTATTTTTTGTTTTGAAACAGGGTCTCGCTAAAATGCTGAGAGTCTCGCTAAGTTGCTGAGGCTGTTCTCGAACCTGCAATCATGTTTCAGCCTCTCAAGTACTAAGAATATAGACATGTCTCATCATGCCTGGCTTGTGTCTTTGATTTCTTACTGTCCATTCTGGGCACTTACATTTGGAGATTAGAGGGAGTAGGATAAGAATATTATATATATATGTATATATATATATACACACACAGTTATAAAATTATATATAATTATAAATTATAAATAATATACAAATAAATGTTATATATAATATAATTATACATTTCATATGTAAATTATATATAATTTTCTTATCCTACTTCCTTATATGTATAAAATTACATATAAGTAAAAATATATATAATAATTATTATTATTTTGGTACTAGGGATTGAACCCAGGGGCATTCTACCTCTGAGCTACATCCCCAGACATTTTTATTTTAAACAGGGTCTTGCTAAGTTGCTGAGGGTCTTGCTAAATTGCTGAGGCTGGCCTCAAACCTGCAATCCTCCTGTTTTAGTCTCCCAAGTACTGGGATTACTGGCATGCACCACCATGCCCAGCAGAAAACTCTATATTTATTAGATGTAATAGAGTTCTATATTGAAACAAGTTCAATTTTCATTACAACAACTTTAGGTATAGTAAAGTTCATGATAATAAAAATCCCAGAGTGTGACAGCCATGTAGGCATCTGTTTCCAGACTTCCCCCTCTTCTGATCAAGTCTTTAACCAGTGGAGAAAAGTTGCCTTCAGGAGGCGATCGAGCCTAAAGTCCCCTGAGTTCAAAGACATATCATTTATCTCACAGTTCCTTGGATGTATTTGTCTTATGAAGTCAGTGGATCATCAGAGAAACTGGAAAATCAAACTCATCCCAAATGGCTGATTCACTAACTGAAAATCATGACATTTGGATTATTAACCAAGGGAGGAGGACATTTGTACAGAATTAACCTAGGAAAGGGATCAGGCAGAGGGAGAGAAACACATGTGAGTGGAGTGAAGGCTGGTCACGGGGCGAGGAGGGAACAGAGACAAGAACCACTGGGGGCACCAGTCCAGGGTGTGCGTGTGGCTGCGTGGGACCAAGGACACAATGACGTGGTGCCAATGTGGTGCCATTCATTCATTCAACAGCATTTACTGAGCATCTAGTCAGTACCAGGGACTGTTCCAAGGTCTGGACATAAAAACAAAACAGATGTTTATGGCATGATTTCATCTTTTCTGGCAACCTTACGTCAGGCCACCTGGAGTGAGAGCCGTCTGGGACAATAGACACGAGACAACAGAAGGGGGTGGCAAAATCAGAGGTGGGATGTCAGACCTGGCCGTGGGGGACATGCAGGACCTGGGTAAGAGATTAGGGGCAGGAGCCTCCCACTTCACGAGACCAGCCTCGCAGTATATAAACTGAGAAGTGCCCGCAGATGGGAAGCGTGTTCTGATGGTATTTTGAGACCAAGTAGGACCAGGAGTGACACAGGTGATATGTAGTTGGGTTTCTCTGAGATTGTAAAATACTAACATTAGAGAAGACTTGAGAAGTCATTGAGTCCTACTCCTTCTCTCAACTGTTCCTGAGTCTCTCAGCTAATCAGCGGCCAAGCCAGAACTTGCTGCTCCTTACTGGGATGGAAGCAGGAGGTTTCTCTTTGTGACTTTCACTCTGTGTGTGTGTGTGAGTGTGTGTGTGTGTGTGTGTGTGTGTGTGTGTGTTATTGGGGATTGAACCTGGGGGTGTTCTATCTCCAAGCTACAACCTCAGTCCATTTTATTTTCTATTTTGAATAAGGGTCTCACTAAGTGCTAAGGCGAGCTTCCAACCTGTGATCCTCTTGTCTCAGCCTCTCAAGTACTAGGATTACAGGCTTACGCCCAGCACTTTCACATTTAAACTGTGCTAGGTTAAAGACTCTCCTTGATGACAATAGCTAATTGACCACTTTAATCAATAAATACCTGAGGCACTGCAGGGCAGTCATATTGTTTTTTCCCTGGGTCTCTGATAGGGTGGCTTTGGCTTGTGATAAGGGGTAGAAGAAAGAGGAAATCACATGTAAGGACACAAAGAGAAATGCTGCCACGGGGATGGAATGCAGGGCTCAACCTGGAGCCCCTGCTTCCTTCAGTGGGAATTATCATCCTGTCTTCAGCTGCAACTCCCTCTGGCATGCGATTGTTGTTGTCCTTTAATAGAACAGACTGTCATAAGTGATTGATCAAACAAGACCATTTTGGCTCAGGAGACATATTATATCCATGCAAAAAAAAAAAAAACCATCACTGAACTATGGAGCCCTTTATGCCTTTGACTACAGAATGAGCCACACTTACAAAAACAAAACAAAAAACTGGTTGGGTGTGGTGGTGCACGCTTGTAATCCCAGTACTTGGGAGGCAAAGACAGGAGGATCACAGGTTCCTGGTCAGCCTCAGCTACTTAGTGAGGCCCTCTACAACTTAGTGAGACCCTGTTTCAAAATAAAAAATAAAATAGAGCTGGGGGTGTAACTCAGAGGTAGAACACGCCTGGGTTCAATCCCCAATACCACAAACAAAAGAAAACAAAACAAAACACAAAACTGAGATGAGAACTATTTTCCAAAAATTCAGTTCAAAACTAAAATTAGAGAATTTCATAGATATATACTTTAAAATAAGATTATTGAGCCTGGTGTGGTGGCACACACTTTAATCCCAGTACTTGGGAGGCTGAGACAGGAGGATCGCAGGTTCGTGGCCAGCCTCAGCTACTTAGTGAGGTCCTCAGCAACTTTGTGAGACCCTGTTTCAAAATAAAGATTAAAACATCGGGCTGGGGGTGAAGCTCAGAGGTAGAATGCCCCTAGGTTCCATCCCCAGTACCACACACAAACACACAAAGAATATTGAATTACAGTCTTTACTGCTAAACCATCAAGGGCATAAGATGTTAATATAAATAAAGGGAGAGGGGAGGGAAGTTATGGGCAGGCCAGACATTTGTATCTGAAAATTATACCTATTCCTGGGCCACTGCCTACTTCCACAATTTTCTGAAGTTGGTCACAGTGGCTATTCTGGATTCTAATTTACTCATAGAATTAAATGCCCTATGGTTCCTTTTTGTCAATTCAATCTTTAGCAGGAGATTTGGGGAGCTAAAATAAATATATTTTGAAATTTCATGATGGCAGTGTCTTCTAGAACATTCCTATTGTATCTTTAAAAAAATTTTTTTGGCTAACATTTTCAACATTCCTTTTGGAGGGCATTTATTAGAAAGTTCTGAGTTGCAGGTGGCACTGTCTTATAAGCCAAAATTGAACCAGGTAGAGGAAATTGCTTCTTAAGCTTGCAGGTCTGAAAGAACTTTGCCTCTCTTCAAAGAAAAATAACTTCCACAATTGGCACTGTTTTCTAACCACTCCTCCAACAGTAGTTGTGCCAGAAGCTGACCCAGCCCTGGGCTAAGTCACTTGCGGCAGGCTCTCTAGGCTGCAAGAACTCTTGACTTTCCTTTCAGATAGTGAGGAGCCTAGCCAACATCTTTGAATTCTTGGATTAAAAGACAGGATTTATATAAAGAAAAAAATGTACCTTAATATCATTGCAAGGGTTAAAGGACAGTAACACTGCAAATCAGAAACAATTGAGATAAAAGCATTTTTAAAAAGTGATGATAGGCTATATTTTTAATTCACTTTTATAATACATGAATTATTGACTTGCATGGGAAATTTACAGTATACTGAAGCTTGGCTTTTGTAGGTAGTTTTTTGGTGTTTTGTTTTTTTTTTTTAGAAGTTTTTACCTAATGAATTTTGCATTTCAGAACAACTAAGAACTTTAATAATCAGATCTTCAGTTCAGTTAGACTGCTACCTACACTATCTTACACTATCTTATTTCAGCTTAACAACAATCATTTGAAGTAGCTATTATCCCAGGTTCTACATATCTTAACACTTCATGGTGTATAGCAAGAGGCAAGATGAGCCAGGCATGGTGGTGCACGCCACCATGTACTTGAGAGGCTGACACAGGAGGATCGCAGGTTCGAGGACAGCCTCAGCAATGTACTAAGACTCTCAGCAACCTAGTGACACCCTGTTTCAAAACTAACTAAATAAATAAGGGCAGAGGGGTGTAGGTCAGAGGTAGAATGCCCTTGGGTTCAGTCCTATGAGAAAGGAAGGAAGGGAGGGAGGGAGGGAGGGAGGGAGGAAGGAAGGAAGGAAGGAAGGAAGGAAGGAAGGAAGGAAAGGAAGGAAGGAGAAAAATGAGGCAAGATGGAGAGTCCTGTAAACTTTTGCCTCTGCTGTTTGCATTTGCCTGTCCTTTGGGCTTAAGCCATACCATATCCTGGACTCCCTGGAGCTGTGACAGTCTGGTACGTCCAGGAAGAGTATCTTTTATTGCAACTGGAAGTGAGATCATCATAGGTAAGAACATCTGGCACAGCTGATAAGTATTCGGTGAATTCATTTTAGCTGGTTAGACTCCTTGGATATTCCTAAGAGGAGGTTTTTGCTTCCAGGAGCCTTATCAGAAAAAGATAACCTATCGAACCATCTCTCTCTTGGTGGATTGGCCTGGAGCTAATTCATGTGATTGACATGGCCTAGGTCCAACTCTTCAACACATAGGCACAGGCAAAAACTTCCTCAACAAGACACCAAAGGCACAAGATGTTAAAAAGAAGATCAATACATGGGATTGCATTAAACGGAAGAGCTTCTGCACAGCAAAGGAAACTACCAAGAACCTCAACAGAGAGCCGACAGAATGGGAGAAGATTTTTGCCAGCTACTCCTCTGATAGAGGACTCATATCTAGAATATACAGAGAACTCAAGAAACTCACCACTAAAAACACAAACAACCCAATCAAAAAATGGGCAATGAACTAAATAGGCACTTCACAAAAAGAAATACAAATGGGGCGTCCAATTTGCTAAATCTATCGACAAGCTTTTATACCCTTTGGGAGACTGGGTGAAGTCTTAGAGCCACCAAGAAACTTGGGAGAACTGAAGACTAGAGAAAAAGTTTTATTGTTTCTGAAGGGTTTTTAATTTATCCCTAAATTTTATTTTTGTTTGTTGATTTGTGCAAATGTTAGGTACACACACACACACACACACACACACCGTACTAGAGACAAATTCACAATATGGAAACTGGAGTTTTGTTTCTATTGTCCTGATCATGCTTTGATGAATGGAAACCTGACAAACCAAGCTATAAAAATAAGGTCTAAGCCGGGCATGGTGCACAAGCGTGTAATCCCAGTACTTGGGAGATGGAGACCGGAGGATCTGGGTTCACGGGCAGCCTCAGCTACTTAGTGAGGCCCTCTGCAACTTAGTGAGACCCTGTTTCAAAATAAAGAATAAAAAATAGGGCTGAGGGTGTAGCTTGGAGGTAGAATGCCCCTGGGTCTCATCCCCAGTACCGCAAAATAAATAAATAAATAAAAAAAGGTCTAACAATCTCATCGCATCCAAGGGGCAGGAGAGGACAGTCCCTTCTTGGTCACCAATCACAATGTTACACAAAGAGCCCAAGTCAGCTCTGAACTCACTGATTTGGCCAGTCCCTCCTCCTCCAGCAAGCATCCTGTGGCTTTCCATTCCTCTCAAGCCCAAGATAAACATCCTCAAGGCCTGATTTATCATCTATCAGTAGACCAAATCACATTACCTCATTTTCCTGCCTCCTCCTACTCCCAAAGTAACTCTTGGGCCTGGTCTGCCTTGCCTGTTGTCTCACCAAGCCTTTCCTCTGCATCAAGCAAACATCTGAGAGTACCTCTTCAGCCAGGTTCTCAAAAACAAGCAACAATAACAAAATCTTAAAACCTCTTTGCCCTATGTAAATCCATTTGGCTCAACAAAAATGCACAAAGAAGCCTACTTCAATGAGCTACAGTCTCCTGTAGAAGTATGTTCAAAGAATACCTGAGCCAGGGCACCTAACCAGACCAGTGAGCCCAAATCTCTATTCATTTAACACCAAGTAAGGGGCTGGGCATATAGTCTAGCATGTGCGAGGCCCTGGGTTCCATCCCCAGCATCATAAACAAAACACCCAAGAAACAACAAAAACTATCTTCATTTCTTGTGTGCAATGTAAATACACAAGAGGATTTTTTAAAACTTAGGTGTTTCCACACTATTTTTTTTAAATAGGAACTAGACCTGTTTTGGAATTAAAACCTTTCTGACCACTTAGAAACTTTGCAATATTTTCCATTCCTCGATGTTCAGTTTGCATTTGGCCACAAGACACAGTTTAGTTGTTGGCCGCCAAGTCACACAGATTGGCAATGACACATGGAAACCTAGGAAACTGACTGTGTAAACAAACAGTACTCCCAAACACTCATGCAACCCAACCAACTGGGCCTGTGAGCTCTGTCACTGCAGACAAAGCGATTTTTCTTCCTTTTTACTTAATAGAGGGCCTAAAATAAAAGAGAAAAAAGAAAGAAAAAAAAATAAAGCAATAGGAAAATGATTAAATAGATTATGGTCCATATTATAGATTGCTAGGAAAATATTACAAAGAATGAGATGGCTCTATGTTGACTTGGAAATATGTCATATGGATGAGTGTGTGTATATATTTATGTGTGTGTATATATTTATATATATATATGTGTGTGTGTGTGTGTGTATAGCCACAACACATAAAAAGCATATCCACACTGTTAAAAATTTTGAAAATAAGAATTTATGTTTCTACATATATAGAGCAATTGTGGAAACATGCATATAGTGTACTACAGTAGTAACATTGGTTACCTCAAGGGGAAGGAATAGGAGGATTAAGAAGACTAGTCACTTATGTTCTTCTGTATTAATTGAATTGTCATAAGAATATGAATGTTTTGGTCATTTAAAATAACCAATGGTTGGGGCTGGGGATGTAGCTCAATGGCAGAGCTCTAGCCTAGCATGTGTGAGGCCCTGGGTTCGATCCCCAGCACCACAAAAACAAAACAAAAGCAACAGTAGTGTATTGGAGCCAACCCATGAGTCTGGGAAAGTACTCTCCATCCTACAAACTGAATAAATTTGAAATGTTTCAGCATATACAAAGTAAATAAGAACAATATTTAGCAATAACACTTGCAATTGCATAACATCTAACAACTAAGAAGCTCTGTTTGCACGCAGACAAACTTCCCTCCAGGTTTAATCTGCTGCAGCTGCATAAGCTCCTACTCAGCCAGATAAAGGGCAGGTGTGCTTTGCTTGTGTTGGGGAAAGGCCCAGGGCACACCTGTCAGATGACTTCCTCAAGGTCGCAAGGTGAGCCCTGGATCTCAGGGAGGTCCTCTGAAACTCACCCATGCTGGGACTCTGGTTTGTAAAGGGCAGATTTATTATGACATCTGTGAATAAACAAGTAGCCATTTTCTTGTCAAAACCCCAGAAGGGGCCATTAAATAAATGTGCAGTTGAGGACCAATTAGTCGAGTGCGGAGGCTGACCAGAGAACAAACCCTTTGGCTTTGATTCATAAACCCCCAGCAGCAGACCACCCACGATGTATGCTCAAGGACCATGTGTGCTCATCAACAAAGCAACACCCTCTGAAATTCTAGGGCTGCTTATATGCATGGCACTCTGCTGGGTGGCTGGCTCAGTAGGGGAGAAGAATAGTTAATGTCATTCTTATAGCAGCATGTAATGTGTTGTGAATTTGTTCCTTGAATAGGCCCTTTGAGAGAACTTCTTGTCTTAATATTACAAAATCCTCTTAGATAAATGCATGTGCATAACAGTCTATGCCAATGGTACTCTTTCCGTTCTGCTAACAGTGGCGGGTGAGGGGGCCAGTGGTCACCTGCTACAGCATCTCGGGTCTTCTGGTTTGGAGTGGTCAAGTAAAGCAAGGTGTGTTACCAGTGGGTGGACATCAGAAGCCAAGAGATGGTAACTCAGCTCTATGCCTTAACCACGAAGTACGCCAGCCAAGCAGAGGCTGCAGTAAGACTAATTCTGGAAGATGGCTCCCTCTGTGCTACCCTGAGGTCTTGGGATTCCAGGAGAGACAGTTCTAGGGGTGAGGATCAACTGGAGCTGGGTACCTGAGGCAGTCTGGGTTTGCTCTGGGGTATCTAACTACCCCTTTCGTAAGGAAGAAGAATTACTAAGGAAAGGAGTAGGATTCTCAAAGATAGAAGTAGTTCTATTCTTAAACATTCTGGAATCATTCAGTAAGAATGGTAATCATCAAAAACTACACTGAGATCCCATCTCATTCCAGTTAGAATGGCAATCATCAAGAATACAAATAAAAATAAATGCTGGCAAGGATATGGGGAAAAGGAATGCTTATGCATTGTTGGTGGGATTGTAAATTAGCACAACCACTATGGAAATCAGTATGGAGATTCCTCAGAAGACTAGAAATGGAACCACCATATGACCCCATGTACCACTCCTTAATTTCCAAAATAATTAAATTCCAAAAGAATTAAAGTCAGAATACTATAGTGATACATGCATACCCATGTTTATGGCAGCACGATCCACAATAACCAAGTTATGGAACAACAGATGAATGCATTAAGAAAGCGTGTTGGCAGGGTACGGTGGTGCACGCCTATAATCCTAGTACTTGGGAGGTTGAGACAGGAGGATCGCAGGTTTGAGACCAGCCTCAGCAACTTATGAGACTCTCAGCAACCTAGCAAGACCCTATTTCAAAACAAAAAAAAATTTAAAAAAGGGCTGGGGGGTATAGCTTGAAGGTAGAAAGCCCCTGGGATCAACCCCCAGTACCACATAAAGCAAAACAAAACAACAACAAACCCCCCCACACACATACACACACACAATGTTAAAGCTGGGCATGGCATATGCCTGTAATCCCATTACTTGGGAGGCTAAGACAGGAGAATTACAGGTTTGAGGCCAGCCTCAGCAATTTAGCAAGACCCTGTTTAAAAAAAAAAAGACTGGGAGTGTAGCTCAGAAGTAGAATGCCTCTGGGTTAAATCTCCAGTATTTCTCCCACCCCACCTATCAAAAAATAAATGAAAATAAAAAGAAAATGTAGCCGGGCGTGGTGGTGCACGCTTGTAATCCCAGTACTTTGGGAGGCAGAGACCGGAGGATCTGGGTTCGCGGCCAGCCTCAGCTCTCTCTCGCTCTCTCTCTCTCTCTCTCTCTCTCTACCTAGTGAGGCCCTCTGCAACTT
>PVJS01015803.1:14063-38453 GCA_004027185.1 Glis glis | reverse complement strand
TGTGTGTGTGTGTGTGTGTGTGTGTGTGTGTGTGTGTGTGTGTGAGAGAGAGAGAGAGAGAGAGAGAGAGAGAGAGAGAGAGAAAGAAAGAAACAGTATGGCCCAGAGAAATAGACATAAGAATATGTCGAAGCAATAGATTAGGTGTACACAGGGCATTATGCCCAGACCCTTACAGACCTTATCTTAAGTCTTCATAATAACACTGCAGGATGGGCATTGCACTTCTTTGGTAAATAAAGAAACACCCAGAAGTGAGGTTTCCAGCCAGGTCCTGCTTGTTTCAAAGCCACGTCCCTTCACGTTGCATGCCGCTATAATCGCTCATGATGGGTGCATGCGGAGAGGGAATGACTGTTCTGTAGACTCAATACAGAAACAGCAGCAGATCTGCCTGAACAGAGCGTGCAGCTGGGCGAGACCCACCCTGCATGCCAAGGATGCCTTTAGGAAGGTGGGTCCAGATGGAATGGCAGGGGAGCCAGTGTTCCCAAAGAATCCAGTGTCCAAGGCCACAGAGCATCGCCCTGTTTAATGAGCTGGTGAGGAAAAAACAGGGCCAAGTGGGAAAGTACCTAGATGCCGTTTTCCAGAGGAAAGGACACCGAGCTGCCCCTGCCAGATTAGCTGTGGCTCGGCCTCCACTGCTGATGCCCAACCGGCAACCCAGGGGACCTGTCTCCGTCTTCGCACAGTCTGGCTTCCATGTGGGTTTCTTTCTGTTGTCAGTCCGTTGTCATCTAATTCTTATAGTAAACTGCTTGCAAATAGATCCATCCTAAGTCAGATGCAAACCTTCATCTCTCCCTCCCAAGCCTCTGTCCCGTCCTTCTCTGGAACGGCCAGAACCAGGTCCCCAGAGCTACTATCCTGTCAGGAGGGCACAACGTGGCAGACCAGGAGAAGACGTTTGAGCAGAGCCTCCAGTGTCAAACGACATTCCCCTCCTGGGAGGGCGCATTTCACAAGCCTTTCTCTTAAAATCAGACTTTTAATAAGCCCTGCTCAGACAGTGACATTTCCTTGACCTGTTTATAAATAGGAACATTTGCATAGACCTGTCCTTTGGTCCCCATGTGGCCGGAATGTTGTATATATTTTCAGGTACATTTCCAGACTCATAAAAAAGTAAAACCCCAATGGCAGCTGGAGCTTCTTCTGTCAAGAACGGTGCCAGGCCACGTTCCGTTGTCTCTCGGCAGCCCCGCCGAGAATGGTGACCTGGCCGTCTGGCCAAATGGTGTCCTGTCTTCCTTCCCAACTGCCACTTGCTTCTTATCTCATTGTCTTCAGACTGCTGGGCTGCTGACACAAGGGAAAACAGTTTTATCTAGAATTGGGAGGGAAAGTTTCTTTGCCTATTACTAATTAAGGGCCTATTGGGACTTAATTCAACTGGGGGGGTATGAGAAGAAACTCCTTTTCCAGCTGTTGCATGAGCCGGGCCAGGCCATGATATCACAAATGGTGTTCTGCTTTCTGTCTGCTTCCTCCTTCCCACCCCTCCTTCTGTTCATCATCTCTTTCTTCAGCTGGAATTATAATGATAAACAATGACCCCTGAGGTTTTATATGAAACAAAGTTTGTGCTCTATTTTTCAAGATATTCTATTTCTGCTTTTTAATATTGTTTCTTATAGTCCTCTCCTTCCCCTTGGGTTCCAATCTCTTCTTACTGAATGTGGCCCACACAGCTTGACTCACGCACGCTCCAAACCTAACCCCACTTTCTCTGCCGGCCTCCAGCAGAGGGGCTTTAAACATGAAGTCGTTGAGTTCTTAGCCTTCCTTGTGGCAATAAAAATTAAGTTGATATGGTTTGGCCAATGAGAAATAAATTGAAGTTTGCAGAATCTACCCTGTCCCTTTTCTCCTTTTCCTGTTTTGAATGAAATTATGAGGTCTAGACATGAAGCCACATCTGTCAGTTGATAGACATACGGAAAAGACAAAGAGAATATGAGCATCTAATTCTGATGGCATGCCAGATTTCACTTGATTTTTTTTTGTTTGTTTTGTCTACACAACAGTATGTTTATACTATTTTACAAACTAATATATCTGTAGACACACACACACACACACACACACACACACACACACACACACACGTTGGCCAAGTACACTGTTTTAGTCATTTGGGATTCATTAAACAAACTAGCCTGAGATTCCTGTCCTCGAGCTAATAATTTAGCAGATGGAGATAGACACTAGTTAACAGATATAATAAATAATGTCATTCTACAGAAAGAAATATATGTCATGAAGAAGACAGAAAAAGTGAAATAAGATAAGGAGTAAAGATGGGATTGTAAAGGTAGGGGTTACTTGCAATTATAAATAGGGTGGTCAGGACAAAATGTAAGCTCCCCCTGGTAGGCAAAGAGAAGACATATGGCAGGTGCTCAACAAATATTTGTTGAATGCATGAATAATAAGTGAATCAATACCTCAGCCCACTTCTAGACTTCTTATGGAAGGAAAATAACCTATATGTATAATTTACTGTTATATTTTGCAAATTTACAGTAAAAGCGTTCTTCACTGATACGCTGAACTATTTCCTTTCATAAGTTTTTCAGTGAGCATTTTGGTCTGAGAATATCTTAATGTCACCCTTCAGTAAAATCTAGATTAAGGAAGTTGTTCTTCCCCTTCAACACTTTGGAAAAGTTACTTGAAAATTTTCTGTTACCTACTGTTTCTGAAGAGAGGCCAACTTTCATGGTGACGTTTTGAAGGACATTTGACTTTCCAGTCTCATGATTCCAAGATTTTTCTTTTATCTTCAATGTTATATAATTTCAATATTATGTGATTAGTTGTGAACAAATTTATATTTTTCCTACTCAGGAGTACACTTTTTTGATATGCTTTTTTATTTCAGTTGGAATATTCAATTCTTTTTTAAAATTTGAAAATATTTTCCAGGAATTCTTTCAGTATTGCCTTCCTTATTCTCTCCCTTCTCAACTCCTGTAACTCTTATTAGCTCTTCATTCAATCCTGCTGCATCCTCTCCTTCATATCCCTTAACTAAATGTTCATCTTTTCCATTGCCTTACGTCTTTGTGCTATTTTCTGGTTAATTTCCTCTTATGTGTCCTACAATTTTCTTATTCTATCTTTAATTGTGTTTAGTTTGGTGTTTAATGGGTTTTTATTTCATGTACAGTCATACCTTGTCACTCATGGGGAATCTCAGGACCCCTTGCAGATACCAAAATTCAAGGATGCTCAGGTCTTTTTTACTAAATGGTATAGTATTTGCATATGAACTCTGCACATTCTCCCATATATTAAAACCATCTCAATTACTTCTAGTACCTAATATAATACAAATCCTATGCAAATAGTCATTGTACTGTATTGCTTATGAAATAATGACAAAAATGTGTGTACATATTTAATAAAAATGTAATTTTCCCTAATATTTTTGAGCTGTGGTTGGTTGAATCTGTGCATGTGGAACTGGAAGATATGGAGGACTGATTGTACTATAATTCTTTAGTTCTAGATATTTTTGTTGTTTTATTTCAAAGCTACCTGCTCTTTTAATATAAAAAGTCCTGCTTTAACCTGTCCTCTTTATTTCTTTGGATATTTTAAACATGCTTTACTGATTTTAAAGTTCCTTTCAGATTACCTTATTACCAGTAGTTGTTTAGATATGAGTTGTCCTATTTGCTGAATCTAATGACTCTTTTCTTTAACAATTGCTGTCTTTGGCTGTTTGTACTTTTTGAAATGCAAGCTCATTGTTAATGGGAGTTCTTTTCCGTAGGAGTCTTGCTCATTCCTGGACTAAGGAATCTCTCATGGGATACTGTTTGTGTATGTGTGTGCATACATGCGTTTTCTCTTCATGGTCATACAAGATGAAATACACAGAAATAGATTTAAAAATAAATCTGAATGAAGGCTACTCTAAAATAAATATAAATTTGTATAAGTATAAATTAGCCAGGCATGGTGGTGCAAGCCTGTAACTCCAGTACTTGGGAAGCTGAGACAGGAGGATTTCAGGTTCAAGGCCAGCCTCGGCAACTTAGTGAGACTCTGCTTCAAAATAAAAAGGAATGGGGTATAGCTTGGAGGTAGAATGCCTCTGGGTTCAATCCCAGTGCCACATCAAATTAATTAATTAATTAATAAAAATTAACACACCAGGAGGAAAATAGTTCTTTCAAGAGTAACTCAAGGAAACATTCATGGTAAGTGGCTTGAGGATTTCAGAAGAGACTGCTGGTGAGAAGTTGCACTCCCTGCTGAGAGACATTCTGCCATCAGTCCATCTTACAAGTAGGTTTTCATTACTACAGTTCACATCTTCCCAAGAACATTTGCAAAGAT
Organism: Glis glis; assembly: GCA_004027185.1. Taxonomy (NCBI): domain Eukaryota; kingdom Metazoa; phylum Chordata; class Mammalia; order Rodentia; family Gliridae; genus Glis; species Glis glis. The sequence continues at coordinate 34,100 of PVJS01015803.1, read as the reverse complement.
GTCAAATAATATCATGGACTTGGTAGAAGAACTCTAAGACATGTAGAAATCGAGGCGTATGGAAGTATAATCATTTATCATGTCAGCAAGTGGGATGGTTCTACTATGGACAAGACTCAGAAACTGGGAATCCAGGAGACTCTGATGAGGTTTCCAAGGTTAGCTTTGAAAAACTATTCCAAAATTCAATGAGCGGGCCATATCGATTAATGCTTCATTGCCATTAAGAACTGATACCTAATAAACACAAGAAAATTTTAAAGATACACTAACAGCAATAGCTCTGATCCTTTCAGTATATAAAATATAACTAGCACTAATTCATAATCTTGCCCTTAAGGCATATTAATATTATAAATTAAACATAAACAAATTATTTCTCTTCTTATTTATATAGCACTAATTTTGAATTGTGTTCCATGAAAATTTACACGTTAGCTTCATGACTTAACAGCTGAGAGATGCTGACGGCCCCAGAACACAGTCTCTACAGAGGATTGCGGTACAAAGGGCTCTGGGTTTGGACTCCCATGACCTGGATTTGTACTTCAGTGCTCCCCCTGAGCCCTCTCTTTCATCAGGACCAGTGCTCTGAGAACATCAAGTTGGGATGAGTGAAATGAGGACAATGTCCATCGATCAGAGCCATTCTGAGAATGCCTTTACATCGGCTAACTCCATTTAGTCACTCATTTGTTTATATACTACCTTTTACAGAAACATCTACTAAGTGCCTCTATGGATGAGGTACCATGCCGGGGCCTGGGGCGATAGAAACTATTTATCTGATTCCATTGCAAATTAAACTTTAAAATTCTGTCAGCTCTATGTTCTTTTAAAGAAACGGTTCCTCGTTGTGATTCCAGGATATGAAATGGTAAACGGGTGCCGCTCTGGCTGACGAGCTGTGGGTAGGTCTGGAGTCTCACCCATCTGTTTCCCCTGGCTCCCAGGATGGTCCTGACTCACTTTCCAGGCATCCTCTGAGAGACAACGACTGCACCACAATGCAAGCTGCCATTCTGTGTTGCTCGGTCAAATGTCCCATGTCCTGTGCTCCCAGCAGGATTGTCCTTTGAAGAACCTAGAGAATCAGAGGGAAAATTCTAGTGGCTTTGGAACAATCACATCTTTTTTCCCAGGAGGTTGATGAGAGTGCTAGTGAGCATCCACCCCCCCCCCAAATCTGTTGTATAGCTTGGAATAGAGATTTTCTTTTTGGTACTGGGGATTGAACCCAGGGGCTTTCTACCTCTGAGCCACACATGCAGCCCTGTTTTATTTTTTATTTTGAAACAGGGTCTCACTAAGTTGCAGAGGGCCTCGCCAAGTTGCTGAGGCTGGCCACAAACCTAAATTCATCCTATCTCAGCCTCCTAAGTACTGGGATTACAAGCGTGCACCACCATGCCCGGCTATTGGCATAGAGAATTGACCTTGAGTTGTATACTTAACACAGCATGCAGCATAGTGATGCTGCACACATACTTTCTGAATAAATAAATAGACCCCGCCATGACAACTTTTCCAACTGGCATGGAGCCATCTGGCATGGCGGCCATGAGACTGTCCCTCTTGACCCCAACCACAGAAAGCAAGAGTCCAGTGAAACCCCAGGTGCCGGACTCTGAGATCCACTGCAGCATTTGCACAAAAGCTCTGTCTTCCACAGGCATCCTGTGGTAAGGACTGAGCACAGCGGGGACTCTGAGTACACTAAGGGACCGGTCTGATGAGCATCTTTGTCTCAAGAACTCACCGATAGCTTCGCTGAACTCTCTCTTGACTTCACGCCAGGCAGTGCATGGTGCTTCCACCTAGCCTATCCTCCTTCACTTCACTTCTCAGCAGCTTGCTTGCCTCTTAGAGTGGAACAAGCGCCACGTCTAGAAGGACAGAGAAGCACAGAAATTGGCAAATGACCTAGACAGGTCAGTAGCAAGGAAGAAAGGAGAAGAGCATCAGATGAGCTCAATGGGCAGAGGAGGGCAGCTCAAGACAAAGAGTGTCCAGTGCATAGGGAAGCTTACCTTTTATGTCTGTGATCAGAGAGCTCTAAAAAAATACCTAGTACATAGATTTTTGGTACCTGGTGGTGGTCAAGATAAGGGAGGCCAAAAGAGCACGTGACCCCAAACCCTGGACCTTGCCCTTGATTGGAGGCGCTGACTGGAAGGAGCAAGGGTCCAGGAGGCTTTCAGAGAGGAAGATCACCTGTGGATCTTCACAGATGAGAGGCAACAGACCAAGAAGGAAACTGAGGACTGGTCACACCTGTGTCCACATGTCAGCATTGCCAGCTACTAGCTGGGAGGTGTTGGCATATTTATTAATCTTGCTTCTCTTCATTTATAAAATGGGGGTAGTGATCGCAGCATCAGAGGCCATGGTGAAGTCACAGATGTGACAACAGTGCCTAATACAGTGGCTGGTGCATCCGGGAGCTCAAATTATGAGCCCTGTTATAATGCCACAAGCCAGTCGGTCTGTGGGAGCAGAATTTTGTCAAATTAGGGAGTAAACGTGTAGCCCTAGAATTTTGATAATTTTATAATTCTCAGTCTGAAGAAGTTTTTTCTATCCTTTACGTTCATGTGGAATTAGTCTTAGTCTCTTATTCAGGAGTCTTTCATTTGTAAGCCCTTCCCTCCATCTTTCAAAATCAACTCAAGTGACTTTCATCAAAAAAAGGGATGTATCGTGTCTAACAACTGGGAAGTTCAAGGGCATCTGGCCTCAGGGGTGGCTGGACCAAATGCTCACATGATGCTCTGAGGCCTCCCCTCCTTCTTTCAGTCTCTTCATAAGAAGGCCAGGTGGCTCAGAGCATTCTCTGGGTCTACAGCATCTTCCCACAGAAAAGAGTGCATCTCTTTCCAGATCATTTTAGCAAAAGACCTGGAGAAGCCTTGATTGGCTTGGTGTAGTTCCAACGACTGTCCCTAAGCCAGTCACTGTGGCCAGAAAGCTGAAGTGTCTGTGATTAGTCAGGCCTGGTCGTGTGCTCATCTCTAGAACTAGGGATGAGATGGGGCGGGAATGTTTGTAGAAACTATTGTGTAGACAAAAATCTTATGCTCAATGCATCTGCCCGTAATACATGCCTGGCTAGTTTATATTTCATTTCTATGAATGATTCAGCTTTAATATTTGCTATTTTTAAATTAAGTGAGTTAATTTTAGGAATCCATTCCCAAATCAAATGAAATTATACAGATAAAACTTAAAAGAGGATAGGCACCAAAATATTAAACATGTGGGGGCTTGGCGGAGGGGGATGCAAAATTCTTTTCCTTTGATCTTCCTTCTTCATTACTGAAAAGTTCCTAAAGGGTTCCATACTAGAAATGTTCTTATAATGAACAACTGGTCCTATTCAGTCTCACAGATTGGGGGACCACCCAGAGATACCTGTTCAGACTGAAGGATAATATAGACCCTAACCTTAGTGATAGACATTTTCATGAAAGGTTCAGACATGGATTTATCTCCAATGAAGGACTTAGAAAGAAAATCTCTCTTCTCATAGAAGGAACAAAAATGTCTTCTCAAAGAGTCTGGGACCTGAATGTATAAAGAAACTGTTGACTCTATTCATTTATTTTTATACTTTTATTGGTGCAATGTAATTATACATCATAGTGAGATTCAAAGTGATACAAACATACATACACGCATCACTTGGTATCTGTTGATCCATGACAGTCATAGTTCTTATGACTGAACACCCCAAAGATACTGAAGGAGGTTATTTTTTCCTTCCATCCTCTCTCCCTTGCCGGCACCCCTCTCCCTTTCAATGACGTGTGTAATGAATAATATGTGCTCTCGGGAGCCAATGACTCCTGGTGGTAATGAGATTCCTTCCAACAAGAAAGATGTTGGGGCACATCTGTGCTGTGTCAGGCAATGACACATTGGCATGAAAAAAATGTCCTGGACGAGGCAGATGCTGCTGGCTTCAACGGTCCACTGCCTCTGGCATCCGTTCTTTCTTAAAAACAGATTATGCAACACTTCATTTATTTATTTACAGGCAGTAAATGTTAATTTTTGAAAACTAGGAAAAATGCATAGTAAATATAAAGAAGAAAATCTAAACCACTCATAATTAAGCCACCTCTCCCTTCCCAAAAAAACACAAATGTGTTATTTTGGCATATATCATCCCAGATTTTGGCTGTATAATCTCATTTAATTTGAGGGATAAATTCCTAAAATGAGCTCACCTCATTTAAAAATAACAAACATAGCCCAGCATGGTGCTGCACGCCTATAATCCCAGTACTTGGGAGGGTGTGACAGGAGGCTCACAGGTTTGACACTAACCTCAGGAACTTAGCAAGACCCTGTCTCAAAATAAAAGATAAAAAGATCTGGGAGTGTAGGTCAGAGGTAGAACGTCCCTAGGTCCAATCCCTAGTAACACACACACACACACACACACACACACACACACACAAGCATTAAGTTGATTTTTTTTCCCTAGGCACTAACCATAAAGGAGGAGGAACATGTCCTTGGAGCACGTGACTCTCCAGCCCTTCAGTTGAAGGCCACCTTTGCAGTGTGCATCTTGTGGCCGGGTCATCAGAGTTTTTTCTTCAAGTTTTCCTTTTCTTTTTCTGGTTATATGAAACCATTGCTTCTTTTCCTGCATTTCTCACTCCGGGATTCCCAGCTCCGTGTATCATTTCATAACGCCTAGCTACATCTAACATTCAGTTCCCAAGTTATTGATTTTGAGAATGGGCTTCTCATTGTAGTACCACCACTTCATGAAAGTTTGGTTGATAGTTTCGAGGATATAAAAATAAAAACAATTAAAAAATAAAAACCAAGTGTGAGTCTGATACTAACAGACTGCCCTGAAGTCGTGAACATGGGGCCAGGTGTACGGAGACATGCAGATCCCAGGAAGATGGATATTCCTGGTTAGCAGATGAGGAGGGCCCAGTAATAGCATCAACATCAAAGATTTACAGTTCTTTGAGAGCCAAGTGTGCTGGCGCACACCTGTAAATCCCAGTACTTGGGAGGCTGAGACAGGAGGATTGCAGGCTTGAGGCCAGCCTCAGCAACTTAGCAAGACCCTCAGCAACTTAGTAACACCCTGTTTCAAAATAAAAACTAAAAAGAGCTAAGGGTACAGCTCGGATATAGAGCACCCTTGGGTTCAATTCCCATTACCAAGGTAAACAAACAAAAAACAAAGTTCTTTGAATCCTGATAACTTTTTAAGTTTATATTATTTTGATTTAATGTTGAATCTCTAAATGTTTCCATATTCCTCTACTATAAACCTTCCTTCCTTTCTGTGGACATATGTGCACGGATTAACCTTTTCTCACAGAAAGAGTTTCACAGTGTACACTCCCTGTATAATACCTTGCTCTTTTGACTTAACAACATATCGTGGTCTGTAGCGTCTGACACACAGAAAATCACTCCAACGCAGGCAGAACAGAGGCTCTGCTTCCATCATGCTGTTTAAAATGTTCTCACCGGTGGGAGGCGGATGTCTGGGACACTCTAAGCCCTTGCTAGGTCATTCATATAAATCTCTGTGGTAAGGTGTTCCTAGTTCCCATTCCAGTCCATGAACTCCAAACTTCTTTCCAAAACCCAAGTCTTCTCACAATCCCACCTTCAGGAGGAGTTGACCTGAACATCCATCACTGCTCGGGGTATGGGGACAGGGCTGTAGGCACGGGGTCTGCTCTCCCTGAGTGGTGTCTTGTAGGGAGACAGGAAGTAAAGCAGAAACACGAGAGAGACTCTGTGGGGCAGGGAGGACGAGGAGGGAATTGATTTGGTTGAGAGAGTGAGAGTACGCTGCCCCCTGGAAGAGACGTCTTGATGGAGACCCGAAGTATCACTCCGCAGCGAGAGGAGATGGGAGTGTGGAGAGCAGTGTTTCAGGGTGGTGGGACCGAATGTTTAAAGATTCGGAGGAAAGAGAGAACATGTCAATTAGTCTCTGATGGGGAGTCTGAGAGAACATTCTAGAGACAGACTCCAAATCGATGGAAGCAGACACGTTGCATGTCCCCCGGATTTGACTGGTGACATCATGGGCTTTCTCAGCCTTTGTCCCTGCGAGTGTTCAGTGGTGCTGGAAGGGGAAATGAACTCTTGAAGGGTGTCAGGGAGATGACAGTCTCTGAATGGACGAGGCGCACTATTCCTAAAATCTCAAGCCCATCCCCAGACTCTCTTTTCCTTTGGTTTTGTGTTTTCTTTTTGGCCAAATTCCAGAGAATAGTGTTGGGTCCCTCGGGACTGAGCAAGGAGCGCAGCTTGTACTCAGCAGAGGTCTCGTTCGACTGCCATTTATCTGAAGACCTGAAGAACTCTTGACTGGTTCTTGGGCATTCACTAGTAGAAAACAGGATTTTGAAAATCATCAAAAAGTACTTTTAGCCAGGTGTGGTAGTACACGCCTGTAATCCCAGTACTTGGGAGGCTGAGACAGGAGGATCGCGGGTTTGAGGCCTGCCTCAACAACTTATCGAGATTCTCAGCAACTTAGCAAGACAGCAAGAAACCTGTTTCCAAATAAAAAATAAAATAGAGTTGGGGGTATAGCCTAGAGGAAGAATGCTCCTGGGTTCAATCCCCAGTGACACACACACACACACCCACACACACGGAGTATTTTTAAAATGGTGGATAAAGTCCATGACCAATACTAGATTTTAGAACTGAAAGGTATTTTGGAGGCCAGTGAGCCAACATCTTTATTTTACAGATAAAATATGAGGTCAGAGAGAGCCCCAGATACCTGGGCACTGTCTCCTGCCTGTGAGGGCCAGAGAAAGACAGCCCTCCTGACTCCAATTTTCCCCCATTCCATCTGAGTGCTTCTGGAGGCATCTCCAAGAAATAACACATGCACATTTCAAGGGAACTCAAGTCAAGTGCACAGAATCAGCCTCTGAGGAGCTGACGTATGCCGGGGTTCTCATCTTTGCTCTTCCTAAGAGGGTGGCTCCCAGGCTCATCATCCTCCTGTCTGGCTCCTCAAGCAGCCAGCCTTAAAGTTATATCCACAGAAAGACCTTGAACGTCAGTCTAGAGTAGATTCCCCATTCCCACCTCTCATAGGGCCCAGCCTCCTTCATCCACTTAGCTAAGTTCACTAGTGAGTGGACTTGTTTGTTTCCTCTCTCCCCCATTGCCCTGTAAACGCTGTGAAGCCCAGGATGAGACTGTTTTCTTAATGCCTCTACATTCAGTGACAGCACAGGGCCTGGCAACGTGGGAGGGTTGGGCGCTCCCCTTGTGCCCCTCCACACTCACTCCAGTCTTCTCCATCCTTCTCTGGACCTGGGAAACTGACCTCCATTGACTGAACTCATAAGTTCTTGTGGTCAGGTTCTGCCAGTGAGAGGTGTTGGTGGGAGACAGAAGGGCAGGAGAAGAGAGAGAGATCCCTTCACATCCCTCTGCTCCTTCCCAGGCAAGTCCAAAGGTTGCAGAGTATAGGTCTAATCTTTCTACCCAATGATACAGATTCTGTCTGGCTCTCTCCCAAAGTTAATCACTCCCTCCTTTCCCAGGGTGGTAGAGATGGCACTAGCTTCCCTCTGTAAATAACTCTGGCTACTGCAACACATTGCCGTGCTTCAGACAGCATTCTCATTGCTGTGACCCAAGAAGCCTGACCACACACAACTTAGAGGTAGGAAGATTTATTTGCTAACAGCTTTGGAGATTTCAGAGTTTCAGTCCTCATCAGGCTGGGTCTGCGGAGCTCAGGGCATGGCGACTGAAAGCAGAGAGTGGGAGAGAGCAAGGCTCTCCTCTCACATCATGGAGGCCAGAAGCAAGAGTGGAAACAAGGGGAGGAGAGACTACATAATCCCCAAGACCTCACCCCCAGGGACCCCTCCTTGTCAACCAAGCCCCACCTCCAGCATGGCTGTCTGGTTTCTGTGAGGGCTGGGGCTATATTCGAAATCCAAACCATTACACGTTCTTTTTCATGGTACTGAGGATTGAACCCAGGAGCATTCTATCTCTGAGCTACCCCCCTACAGCCCTATTTTATTTTTTCTTTTGAAACAAGGTCTTGCTACATTGTTGAAGGTATCACTACATTGCTGAGGCTGGACTTGAACCTGTGATTCTCCTGTCTCAGCCTTCCAAGTGCTGGGATTACAGTATGTGCCACCATGTATGGCTTTGCTGTTTTATTTTAGCCCTTCCATACCTATATCTTCATTAAGTGTTTTTGTCATGACTCCCCCCAAATGTGCTCTCACTGCCTTACTAAGACTCTCAGGATACAGTAGTTGCTTACTAAATTTAAGTTATACGTATTAACGTGGAGGAAGGATCAAATGCACTCTGTAAGAGCTCCATGGAGGGGAACCAAAACCCCTGGGTGGAAACTTCAGTGAAGCAGAAGCAGTGGCGTGTTTGAAGGAGAAGGGATTGGAGAGATGTGACGGCCAATTATCAAGGAAAGTGAGTGGCTCTTAGAAGTGGGAGTGTGGTAGATGCTTGTTAAATGGAGCCGTTTTAACCATTCCCATGCTACAGAGACCATCAAGGGGAACAAGCCAGACTACATGAACTGAGCATGGAGTTCTGGGGACTCAGCCACACACAGTCCCATGGGAATTGCTACTACACAGATTTCCTTTCCACTGCTAGAAAGCAGTAACAACAAAAAGGGCTGACTGAGTGATTTATAAGATGTCTTTTCATTCTAAAATTCCCAGGTTCCATGTTTCTGTGAGATGGCTGGCCAGAGCAAAAGCAACTCCATTCTGTGAAAGCTTTCCACTTACTGGAAAAGTCTCCCTATCCTGCTGACTGGAGCTCCCCCATATCTTGCTTGGCACAAACTTCAAGGGACCTTTAGATAACCCCTTTCCTGACTTGAGGACTCCCTGCTTTCCCGCCTTAAGAATTATCTGCCAGAATTTGAACTTCACTCCAAAATAACCTATACATACCCTCAGCCTGTAAGTGGACATGGGCTCCATCCTTTTCTGGAGACCTCCCTCTGCAGGTTTTATCTCAATAAAGCCTGTTCAGCTAAGGAGCCATCTCTCTCTCTCCCTTCCTCCCCCAACCTTTTAGTTTCCATGGTGCGAACTGACTACAGGGCAATTTTTTACAAGGGAAATAAGTCCCATTGGAAGGAATGAATTTCCCTTCAGATGGGTGAAGGCATCTCAGCTTCAGCTGAGTTCTTCTTGACCCTGAACTTTCCGGTCCGTTAAACCCACCCACGCGCCACGTGGCCAGCGTCTGCCCCAAAAGCATGCCAGACTTCTGGCGGGCAGGGCTGGAGTTTCCTTGTCTACTATGTCCTCCAGCATGGAAACCAGCACCCGAAGGTGCTCAGTGAACTTCCAGAGAACGGGGGAAGTAATGCGGTGGCAGAACTCCATGGCCTCTCCTGGTGGCTGCCTGCAAGCCTGTTTACATCTTGTATTTCCTGGCTCCTCACCCCCTTTGACTAAATGCTCCATTTTCCTGGTGCTGTGTTCCCTGCTGGGAGCCAAAGGTGGCTTGGGCTCTGCCAGGGTTGGCCTGGGTCCTGTCCCCTGTGGAATTTGCATTCAGACACTGCTTCTCCAAACATCAGGAAACGGTTCCCAAATATGCCCTTTCGCTGCCACCTAAAATGCAAACTGCGACATCTTCAAATGGGTCTCCCGCTATCTTTCAGCCTTATCTAATTCCTGACCTTTACTTCACCCCTAACTCACATTTCCTTAACCCCTCTGTGAAAGGGCAACAGTTTTCTAAGTGCTTCGAATATCAAAATGTCCTAGAAGCAGAAAGCCCATATTTAACCTGTCCTGAGAAAATGCCACACACCTCTCCTATGACAGTAATTTTTCAGTGCATTTAGTAGTAATAGTACTACTATGTGTTCATTAACTTCCATTTCCTTTTGTCTCTTGGGCACTTGGCTTTATTTATTTATTTATTTTTGTATTTTTTGTGTGTGGTACTGGGGATTGAGCTCAGGGGCATTCTACCTCTGAGCTACATCCCCAGCCCTCTAATATATATAGTTTTTGTTTTGAAATAAGGTCTCGCTAGGCTGCTGAGAGTCTTGCTGCTGAGGCTGGCCTCAAACCTGTGATCCTCCTGTCTCAGCCTCCCAAGTACTGGGATTACAGGCATGCATCACTATACGTGCCTCGGGCTATTTTTATTCACAACACTCTTGATACAAAAATGTGTGTTTTGTCTTCTCATAGCAACAATTCTCCAACTCTCCAGATACCAACAGAGTGTCCTAGATTTTAATTGAATTCTGTCACTAAGGACCTAGTGTTAGTACAGACCCCACAGGTTAAGGTCTCCATCCCATAAGACTGCTCCCACCTCAGATGCTGGTCACGGGGCCTGGGCCACCTTGTACCTCTGGCCAGTAGGCTATAAATTGGGGGTTCCCACCACCTCTCCTCAGGTTCACTAATTTGCAGAACTGCTCACAAAACTCAGGGTAACGCTTTACTTATGTTTTCTGGTTTGTTATAAAGGCTACAACTCGGGAATAGCCAAATCCAAGAGATGCTGAAGGTAAGAAATGGGGGAGGGGTATAGTACTTCTAGGCCTTTGCCGGGGGTTCTACCTTCCAACCCCTTGAAGGGTTCACCAATCTGGAAGAACCCCAGAACCTCTGCACCTTGTGATTTAGGGTTTTTAATGGAGATTCCATTATACAGACATGGCTGATGAAGTCCGGCCATTGGTGATTAAACTCATTCTCCAGCCCATTTCCACTCTGCAGAGGTCTGCATAGTGCTGAAAGTCCCAACCCTAGTCTCAGGCTTACTGGTTGACTAGCCTATATCCTGGAGGTCTAGTCAATAGTCATCTCATTAGCATTCCAAGGATACTTATCATCCCGGCCTGCACCTCTAATCCCAGTACTTGAGAGGCTGAGACAGGAGGATCTCAGGTTTGAGCAACTTAGGGGGACTCTGAGCAACTTAGTGAGACCCTGTTTCCAAACAAAAATAAAAGAGACTGGGGTGTAACTCAGAGGTAGAATGCCCCTGGTTTAGCCGGGCGTGGTGGCGCACGCTTATAATCCCAGTACTTTGGAGACTGAGACCAGAGGATCCAGGTTCGTGGCTAGCCTCAGCTACTTAGTGAGGCCCTCTGAAACTTAGTTAGACCCTGTTTCAAAATCAAGAATAAAAAATAGGGCTGGGGGTGTAGCTCAGAGGTAAAATGCCCCTGGGTTCAATCCCCAGTACCGAAAAAAAAAAAAAGAATATCCCTGGGTCAATCCCCAGCACCACAAACAATAACATAACATAACATAACATAACATAACATAACATAACATAAAATAAAATGATACTCATCACCCCAGAGACCACAAGGATTTAGGAGCTGTGTGCCAGGAACTGGGGACAAAGGCCAAACGCACATTTCCTATATGCCACAGGCACAGAGTGAGACTGCATTTCTCAGCCTCACTGGCAGTCAGGTGGCTGTGTGACTGACTTCTGGCCAGTGGAATGTGCACACAGGAGACTCAGGTCACCAACAGTTCTGGTCCCTAAAAACTTCCCATGTTGACCTCAGCGCTCTCTATTACTCGTTTCACTATTTGGGTGCAGAGTATGATCCCTGAGTGATGTCCTTGGAGATGTTGGAGCCAGTAGAAGAAGGAATCTGAGATTCCAAGCAATAGCAGTCACTGGATGAAAGAGCCTGGGTCCTTGAATGAAATAGCGCCTCCCCTACCTGCTGACTTTCACTGGAATGTGACCTTAACAAGAAGTAAATCTTTGTGTTGTGTCTAGCTACTGGAATTTGGGGGCTGTTTGTTACAGCTGTTGCCTCTACTGACTAATACAAATAGTCCACCTGTGTCCACCTTTGAGACTCCCCACCAGCCTCCTTGATTCTCTAGGCAGATGCTTCTCATAGAAGAGACTTGACCAATTCTAAAACAGACATCTGCCAAGAAGTGTGAGTTTAGACAAAAGCATTTCCCTTAAATTTCTTCACAATGCTGTGTGTGTCCAGGGTTGAGGGAGATTTTTTCTCAGTGAAGGGAACAGATTGGATTTGAGGTCTAATAAGCTGGTACTTGCTTTTATGGGTAAAAATGACCCAAACAGAAAAATAGCACCTTAGGGAGGAGAAAAAGAAGCTGTCCCCTTCATCTCTGGTGGCCAGCGATTAACTGTGGCAAAACTCTGGTCTTTCCTCTCAGCCTGTGTTGTCTTTGGCAGAAGCTCCAGCATATGACCTTTCTAAATTAAAGTTTTCCCCTGGAGAAGGATTTTTATGAGCGGAATTTAACAATTAGGAAAGAACAGATAAAGTTTCAGCGGGCCAGATATGTCACATGCAAACCCCGGAGATGTGAGATGCCTCGCCTGATCAGCCAACAACCACATGTATTTCAGAAACGTGCTTCTCTTCAACCCATCAGCTGCTGCCCGGGGAATGTGCAAACGAGGGAAACATCAAGCTGTTCCTCAGTTATTTTTGGTCATTTCTTTAAGAGACATCATCAAAAATAGAATCGGAGAAAAGCCCAGGCAGGAAGGCCTTCATCCTGGCCTCTGTGTTTTTTGCTCCAGTTGACATCTGCCTTTGTTTTTTCTGCCCTTAGCAATGCCCTGGCCAGTGTGGTAGCATCTGGGCTAATTAGCTGACAGATGAAAAGCCCACCGGATCCAGGAGACTTCCAAAGGCTGACTGGAATTGTTTACCCAGGGGTTTCTTCTTAAATTATTAATTTTTCTATTAAACCAATATGGCTAAGTCAAACTGCAAATCAGTCACTGCAAAAGGCTGGGAAATACTCTGGATTTGCTTCCCATTTGAGCCCTCACAACAGAGCTGGAAAAGTGTCAGTGGTAGCCATCCTTGCTGTGCAGTTTTCATAGACCACAGGTTCTAGAGAAGGAGAATTTTCAGTTTTCCAGTATCTTGGGATTATCCCGGCAGGGAGGCTGGGGCTCAGGCAGAAGGGAGTGAGTAGAGATTTTACCACTTTGAGTCAGTGTGACTTTGGGAGGTTATGAAAACCTCCTCCCCAGGCCTCAGTTTCCCCTTTTGTAAGCTAGTGATAACAGCATGCACTTCAAGTGTTGCTGAGAGGTTGAATGGTCAGTGCCTAGCACTTAATAGGTGTTCAGTAAATCCTGCCTCGCTCGCAGAGATCGGCAACTGAGACCCTGCAATCGGTGTTAGCCTACTCACAAATGCCAGGATAAAAAACCTGTGTGTGTACAGATGTGCATATGTGTGTGTGCGTGTGTATGCATGTACATGTGCATGCATGTATGTGTGTGCATGTGCGTGCACGTGTACATGTATAGGGGAGGGAGCGTTTATCTGCTGGGAGAAACACCAAAGACTGACCAGAGGCCTTAGAGAAGGTGAAATGTCAATCTCTCCACTCCAGTCACTGGAGGAAGTCAGCCGCAGGAGGGGAAGTGGCGCGTCTGAAGCCCCTTATCCAGCAGGAGGGGGAGCTGGTCTGACCTCCTCCAACGTTGCCTGTTACACCATGTGACTCCTCCTCCTCCTGAATGATAAGGGCATTATTTATTAAGCACATCCCAGGTGCCAGACATTTACGTATTCCCTGTGAGAAAGGCTTTATTATGACTGCCAATACAAAGATGAGGACGCTGAGGCTCAGAGAGGCAAAACTCCTTGCCCAGAGTCACACAGCGGGCATGTGTGAAGCACCCAGTTGCAGGACTCTGAAGCCTTTGTTTTGCTTCACTGAAAACCGGCTGTGAGATGGACCAGGATGTTCCCGTTTCAGAGGTGGGAACTTGAGCAGATGCACCGGGGATACAGGATCAGTGAGCCAAGCCTTTCTGTTCATTTGTTCCATTCCAGATGTAAAAGTTCAATCAACAAGAGCACCTCTGGCCGGGAAAGGAACCACTTCCAGCCCATCTTTTCAGATTTCTTCTCCCATTGACTTTCACGGGGGCTCAGAGCCCAGGATGGCGGAGAAAACTAGCTTCATTCCCATAAACAGCACGTCCAAGTCGCCACGAGGTAACTTCGGTTCACTGTCCAGTTTAGATTGGAAAGGCCAGGCCTCAGAGTGTCCCCCACGCCCACCGGGGACCCAGCATCTCAGTGCCCCTACCAAAGGTGGAAGCAGGAAGTCCCACCTATCCATCCAATGCCTGTCGCTTGGTCAGCGAATGGATCTTTTAAAGGGCTCTGTGTGGCCGGGCGTGGTGGCACATGCTTGTAATCCTGGTACTTGGGAGGCTGAGATAGGAGGATCGCAGGCTCACGGCCAGCCTCAGCTACCTAGGGAGGCCCTCCGCAACTTAGTGAGACCCTATTTCAAAAGAAAGAATAAAAAATAGGGCTAGGGGCATAGCTCAGAGGTAGAATGCCCCTGGGTTCAATCCCCAGTACCACAAAAAAACAAAATAAAATAAAGTTAAAGGGCTCTGTGTGAGCTGCTGCCACAGTCCAGGAAGATTTTGGCAGATGACACCAAATTAGAGAAGAAAACAGACCGGGAAGAAAATGCTGCCCACAGTCGGCTGTTCGCATTAGCACTATCTTCTCTTTCGCTGTTTTTAGACCTATGACTTTTTTAAAGAATTTTATTGGTGCAATGTAATTATACATCATAGTGAGCTTCAAAGTGATACATTCACATATGCTCATATATGCACACAATACCTATTGGTGTGTTTTCTCCTGCAGCCGACCCTGCTAACCCCCTCCTACCTCCCTGCACATGCTAGTGAGGTAGGTAATGATACCTTCCTATATAAACATAATACTATTTGATCTACTTTCTTCCCCAAGTCTCCTTTCCCCCTCCCCTCCTCTTTCCCCCGGTCTCCTCTGCTATTCTGCTGCTCCCTCTCCCTATGATCATGGAGTCCCTTTTCTTTCCTATTTTCTCTCTAGCTTCCTCATGGGAGAGAAAACACTTAGCATGATGTTCTCTAGTTTCATCCATTTTCCTGCAAATGACATAACTTTGTCCTTCTTTATGACCAAGTAAAACTCCATTGTGTGTATATAGCACGTTTTCTTTATCTATTTATCTGTTGCCGAACACCTAACTTGGTTCCATAGAGGTTATAAACAATAATAAATGCTGATGAGAGGGAAGAAAGATGCTTATGCACTGTTGGTGGGGTTGTAAATTAGTACCATCACTGTAGAGATCAGTAGGGAGGTCTCTCAAAAGAGTAGAAATGGAAGCTCCATACAACTCTGCTATGCCACTCTTCAGTATCGTCCCCAAAGAATTAAGGTTAGAATACTATAGTGATACATGCGTATCCATGTTTACAGAAGCACAATTCACAATAGCCAAGTTACAGACCTATAACTTGCTATCAAACGTGTTTTCTGGCCCCAGACCGTAGCCTGATCTGGTAGAAGGACCACACACAAAAGTAGAACCAGATGGTACATGGTCGTCATGGTTACATAGGGAGTACCCCCTGAAGAGCTCATGTATTAAGCTCAGGGTTGATACAGTTAAGTCATGAGGGTGGTAAATGGACTTATCTGTGGGTGGTCAGGGTCCATAGGATGTAGCTGGAGCAGGTGGGTCCCTGGGGTGCGGCGTTGGTATTACGCACGATTCCTCCTCCCCTTGCTCGTGCTCTCTTGCTTCCAGCCTCCATGATGTGAGGAGCAGAGCCCGTGTGCTCGCTGTCTCTGCTTCCCACCGCCATGGCCTGAGCTCCAGCTCCGCACCCCGGCCTCACAGGGACTGAACTCAGGGCTCTCCACAAAACTGTGAGCAAATCAATCTTCCTTGCTCTCGGTTGTGTAGTCAGGCTCACTGGGATATGGCAGCGAGCACACTGAGCGAGACAAGGGTGCACTTCCTCTGTCGTCTGCGCCAGCGTCCCCACCGCTTGGTGCCTCTGTTTTCTGTGAGAAGCACAGCACAGGACTGACAGAGATGGGGCTTTGTCATTTCCTTTTGATCTGGCCTGGGACAAGCCTCTTACCTTCTTGTGACCTCTTGTGACCACATCTATAATAGAAACAACGACAGTACTTAGTGGAAGGCTGGCAGGAAATCAAACCCGCTATTGAGCACGGAACCCTGGGAATAATCCTGAGTCCCTGTCAAGTGCCACCTAAACATGGCAGGAGACGCCATGGTATTTTCTCATTGGGAACATGTGGAAAAACAGCACACACAGGGGACTGTCATAGGGATCGAGTGACTTGGTGTTTCTGAAGGATGGAGCTCACAGAAGGTGCTAGAAACTGAATGCCATGTCTTACACAGTGGAGCTGAGCAGAGATGCCTCCAACAGGATTGGTCTGGGGATTCCCAATACAGATGGCCAAGTCTCATCTCTACAGTTACCAAATGAGTTCTGTACAAATCAGGTTATAACCTACACAGTTTATTGCTCTAAGAGGGGACATTGGAGGAAAAGGAAAAAGTCAGGCAGGAAGCAGGGTGAGCTGAGTATGGAACGGGCTGGGTTCGGAGCCCTGGCTTGCAGCCCTGACCACCGTCAAGATCTTTAGCTTCTTGGGCAAGCCTCTCCTCCACTTCCGCTTTCATTCCCTCTCTGTCAAAGGAGGATCCAGGGGATGTCCCAGGTTCCTTCTAATGCTAATATCAAACAATTTAATCTTATCGTGTCACTCCCATCCACTGCTGTTAGAAATGTAAAACAGCACAATTATTCAAGTGACTAATTTAGCACGATCTAGTTCCGATGAGGTACCTGACCACCTCCATGATGACGTGTCTCAATGATTTTGTACGTGTCCACTCAAAAAATGCTTACTGAGTCCTTATCATGTTCCAGGTACTGTTCTAGAAGCTGGAGATACACCGATGAACAAAACAGAAATCCCAGCTGCCCGTATCTCACATAGACAAACTATTGAACCAGCCTAGGTGTCTGTCAACAGATGAATGGATGAAGAAAATAGAAAATCTGTGAAAATAGAAGGGAGACCATTAGGAGAGAAGAAGAGGATCAGGAAGAGGAAAGAGAGAAGGTACTGGGGAATAAGACTGGCCAAATTATGTTTATTTGCATGTATAAATATGTCACCATGAATCCCACTATTCTGTGTAATTATTATACACCAATAAAAATAATCCCCACTGCTGGGGAGTTGACTTTCTAGCATGTGGAAAGTGTTTGACACTGAAAACGTGGTGAGGCTGTGGCTTTAGGCGGCTGTGTGCATCCAACATCTGATTCTGCACTGGGTGGAGCTTGGTCTCGCGTGCATCTCGGCGTCGGGTATATAGTAGGCTCTGTGCGGAGATTAGATGAATGAATGCATGAATGAGCACAACCTGAATCCTGGAAACACTGATTTGGATGCATATGCGCATAGTTGGGATGCTTTCATCTGAAAGGAATTATCTCTGGTGGTTCCCGGAGCAGACCTGAAATGATTGCATTACCATTATTTTAAAGCCGAGGAGTACATGGGGAATGAGCCACATCCTCCTCCCAAACCAGCCAAGCCCAGGAGGCTGCAGAAGAGGAGTAACTTGCACGTTGCTGCCCCCTGGTGGTGCTATAAAATATAGCCACGACTCTCCATTTGTTTACATCTAAGGTAACAGCCATCACTAGGGGCACAAGACCATCATTGGAGAACTGGGATTAAACTACCAGTGGGTGGCCAGATCTTTCCAATACAAAAGTCTGAACAGTGTGGAATTAAAGGGCCAGTGGATAGAGTAAGAGGACAATTTTAGATAAGACAGGTGCTTTCATAGATAAGGTGCTTTCATTTCACTACGATAGAATGGATCTCTGGTCAAATACCAGTCTTCAGGAGTGCATAGTTTTCATAATGGATCAGAGCTCATGGGAGCTTAAGCTAGTTTTGGGATGATTCCAGAATATTCCTAGGGAGCACATGGGTGAACTTTATTTTCCCAGAAGGCATAGGGAAGTGTGGGGACCTGTGGACCAGCTACCCCAGGTAGGTTCACAAAATGAGATACGTGTTCACTTATTCCTGTGGTCCTGGCTCAAACGTTCTATTTCCCTTATACACACATCCCCCATGTACCACATATCAAGGTACCGTAACCAGATAGTTTCTGTCACTGCCTGGTCTTTTGACAAGTTTCCTAACTATCCTGAACCACTGTTTTCTCCTCTGAAAAAGGAGAAAAATAACACCTACTAAACATGGTTACTCAACACATAAATAAGAACAGGCTGGTGAAAGAAACCAGTAGACTATCAGGCAACCATGAAGTGTTTAATAAGTGCTTTGGAAAGCAGCTTGTTCAATACTGACATTCACATAAAATTATGAAGCATTTCAAGATCCATAAATGATACCAAGACTTCTCTGATGAATTATTCCTAGCATTAGCTTCTTTGTAAGCGATGAACAATCTTTCCGTGAAAAATTACAATTGACACACTGTCCAATTCTTCCAGGTGTATTTCTGTCTGTGAGTACTTTGAAGGCCGTTATGAGGGAAACGTTGCCATCTTCTGTGTTTAAAGATAATACTGCTGACCCCATTGCTACTCACCCTATTTCTGACTGAGAATATAATGTATTATGAAGGCTGTTTCCTACATTGCACACCCAGGGAAACTGTTCTAAATGTTCGTGTTACCCAGATTCTCACGTGGAAACTGAATCACCAATATGATCATGTTAGGTGGTGGGAGAACAGGGAAGTTGTTGGACACCATCTTAGTCCACGCAATGATGTCAGCATTTTGGACCAGCTTAACCATGTACACAGTACATGCTAAGTGGAAATTGTCTGCATGCAGACAAGCTTCCTTGGGCCAGATAGGACTGAAAGGTGGATTTTGATGACCTCCTATTCTCCCTGAAACCTTCACCTTGCCACTCCTTAGTCTTAACTTGTAATTGCCACTCCCTAGTCTTAACTTGTGATTGACACTCCCTTGTCTTAACTTGTGGTCTTCTTCCCATTTGTTTTGTTCTAACCCTTAATATAAGAAGGGCCCTGACTACAGAAGGCCAGGAGAATTTGTCATTTCTATCTCCTCTCCAAACCCCGAATTATTAAATTCTCTTCAAATTATTATATCAGACTTCATGTCATTTTCGGGCGAGAAAACTATTGATCAGGAAGCTGTCTGGTGCAGCGATCTTCCATGGCAGGAACCATGGAATAGTTTTTAGGGAGCTGCCTAAAGCAGCAACCTTCCATGGCAGGACTATGGAGCAAGCAGTATTCACCAGAGCACCCAATAGGAAATGACTGGGTCTTGAGGGCAAAGTTTCATGAGTAGGATTAGTGACCTTATAGAAGAGAGTCCAGAGAACTGCCCAGCCCCTTCCACCACGTGTGGACTCAAGAAAGGCACCATCCATGAACCAAGAAAGTGGGCCCTCAGCAAACACTGCATGCACAGCTGCCTTGATCTTGGACTTCTCAGGCTCTCAAACTGTACCAAATAAATTTCTGTTGTTTATAAAACACTCAGTTTGAAGAAGTTTGTTATAGAATCACAAAAGGATTAAGAGGAATCAACTGCTTTTCTTCCTTTCACTTAATCGTTACATTTCTTGTTTCTATCACTGCAACACCAATGTGTGATTATTATGAATAAAATTGAAGTGTTGCAGAAACACATGACCTAGAAGGAAACATTTTCCATAATCCCAACCATTTCTTAAAGGATTGGCATATTATTGAATTCATTTTGTTTAATGAATACACCAACAGGAGTGTGAGTATTTTAGCAAAAAAATGGAATCATACAAAATAGCTGTTCTGCAATTTGATTTTTTAAAATTGTTATACATCTTGAATAAGTTCTACATCAGTCTGACTCTTCTCTATCTTTCTCTGTTTCTTTCTCACTTTCTCTGTAGTTGGTGTGTAGTATTCCATGGTAAGGGTTCTCTCTCTGTAGTTGGTGTGTAGTATTCCATGGTAAGGGTTCTTTCTCTGTTTCTCTGTAGTTGGTGTGTAGTATTCCATGGTAAGGGTTCTCTCTCTGTAGTTGGTGTGTAGTATTCCATGGTAAGGGTTCTCTCTCTGTAGTTGGTGTGTAGTATTCCATGGTAAGGGTTCTTTCTCT
>PVJS01015803.1:0-13963 GCA_004027185.1 Glis glis | reverse complement strand
TCTATAGTTGGTGTGTAGTATTCCATGGTAAGGGTTCTTTCTCTGTTTCTCTGTAGTTGGTGTGTAGTAGTCCATGGTAAGGGTTCTCTCTCTCTTTCTCTGTAGTTGGTGTGTGGTTTTCCATGGTAAGGGTTCTTTCTCTCTGTTTCTCTGTAGTTGGTGTGTAGTATTCCATGGTAAGGGTTCTCTCTCTCTTTCTCTGTAGTTGGTGTGTGGTTTTCCATGGTAAGGCTTCTCTCTCTGTAGTTGGTGTGTGGTCTTCCATGGTAAGGGTTCTTTCTCTTTCTCTGTAGTTGGTGTGTGGTCTTCCATGGTAAGGGTTCTTTCTCTCTCTCTCTCTGTAGTTGGTGTGTGGTTTTCCATGGTAAGGGGTGCCTGTTATAACTCTGCAGTGTCCCTTTCTGGTGTCCTGATGCCTTTGTTCAGGAAGATATCAAATATTCCATCCTTGCAAGGTCTCTAGAAGACTGAGGAGAAAGAAACAGTGAGTGGCTGTGTCCTCATTTGCGAACATAAAGAAGTAGAGTCATGAGCAGTGGCTGCTGCAGAGGCTGAGGGGCCTGGTGGCATTGTAGACAAAGCTCTGCTCTGCAGGAGATGAAATTTAGTGGGCCTATGTTAATTCTCTCTCACCTCTTGGAACAATATACTTTACGCTGGGTGTGGTGGCCCATGCCTGTAATCTCAGTACTTGTGATGCTATAACAGAAGGATCATAGGTTTGAGACCAGCCTCAGCAATTTAGCAAGGCCCTCAGCAACTTAGCAAGATCCTGTTTCAAATAAATAAATAAATAAATAAAATACTGCTGGGGGTGTACCTCAGTGATAGAATATTCCAGGGTTCAATCCCCAGTACAAAAAGAAAACAAACGGATGATACACTTTAATTGGTGGGTTCTTATGATTTATATTTTTTGGGCCTTGTTCAGATGCCACTCATTCAATCAACAAACATTTGCTAGCGTGTACTATATGAGATGATCAGGATCACTGCAATAAATTTTCTTAACAGATGAAAACTGGTCAGTATCCACAGGGCAATAATCAGTTGCCTTCCTCTGGACACAATTCATCTGTGTTTATATTGCAAGAATACTACTTGAAATTAATAAGGCAAATGACACATTTACCTTATTATTTCAAGAACAAATTGCATTGTTAGTGGTTTTCTACAATTTAAAGAGTCGTAAAAGTGTTCAAAGGCAGTGAAATAATAACAGAGATAATTCAAAAGGACGTATGAGGCTGGAGACTCAGGAATTTTTTCCCCACCTATTTCAAAGATTTTCAGAAATTTTACTGACAAATATCACATTTATGTTCAGCTGAGAAAATGCAGCTTGCAGAAATAAAAGCAGTTCAGAAGCAGTAGAATTAGTCCACCTGTAAGACGACTTTTGGAGGAGACAGGCGCACCAGTCTATGGAACTGTTCTACAGAATAGAGAGGATGGGCATGATGTGGAAAGTCCGTGTTGTGACTGTACGAGTGGGCCACGTTCAGCATCTCTCAGTAGGTGCTGGACATTTGAGCATGGACCACAGGTATCTTCTGCAACCTGAACTTCCAGGTCAGATAGAACTTCCCGGGAGGCACCGGGTGGGAGCCCAAGCATCGGCTCTTCCAGGCACCCCTGCTACACAGATGCATCTGCCTTTCCTCCTGGCCTCGGTCCTGTGGCTTTGTTTCTTGCTCACAGGCTGGATTCCTTTGGAACCTGCTTCTTCAGCTCTGGCGAAGGATGTCCCGCCTTCGTTTTTTCCAAGAAAACTGGCCTTTGCTCTTTTTAATTCATTCACGTGAGAGTGTTCTGACTGTGGAATCATATCCAATCGTTGGGCAGCTTGGAGGAGCCTGGATACAGATCACCTGGCTCTCACCAGCTGGGCTCAGAGAATAGAGGAAAACGGCAGGCTTTGGGAGAGCCTTCAAACATCCTCTGAAGAAAATCCAATTCCTTTCTGGTCCAGCTCTTATTTTGAACCCAAATGTCAGCTGAAGTAAGCCGCCTTTTGGAATTCAAGCACAAAGACTCAAAACTCAGTTTGTAAACAGTGAGATTTCTTCATCTTTTGTAATCTCTGAAAGGATTTGAAGGGTGAGAGGAGAATTGGATGCATTAAGGTTTTTCCAGTCATCTCTAAACCTTCTACTTCCTCTGTTAGTTCAGTTTGTGATTTATCGTAATGCTCAGCAAAGTCTGTCCTTGTTCTGTTCCACATTGAGCCACGTCCTTCTCCTTAATTTCTGCCCAAACTAGCTACACACACAAGACCCATGCGAGTGTGTCTGACTTCACTGATTGTTTGGGCTGATGGGCCTGGGGATGACATCCCAGCAGTCGAAACCACTTGAAACAGAGCTAGGGACTGAATTCCTATCCGTCAATGGCTCCTAAGTCGCTCATGCTGGTGGGCCACCCTCTTTTCTTCTTATTTCTTCATCTCCTTTTGTCCTCTCTTTCTCAGATGGGAAATAACCCAGTTTTCTTTATTTCTTTTGCAGAATAACCCAACTTATTTCCAGCCTTCACTGTTCAACTCTAGACCATTTTTTTTTTGCACAGACTCATGTATCCAATACAGTTCCTAGTTGCAGACAGCAAACATGGATTCTAGATGAAGAGAATTTATTGAGAGATTATTGAATGGAATTTAAGAGCATGGAATTGATAATGCTGTTAGAGAGAGAACCAGGTCCAGGGAATGGGAGATGGGACTGTAAGACCAATGTGAAATCAGGCAGAAACACACGGCAGGGCCACTGCTGGACACTGAATGTCCTGGCTGGTGCCACCAGCAACACTGGCATGGACATTGGTCTACTGGGGCCCCAGGATGCCTGCATGCTGGTCTCACCTCCCAGAGAGTCCCATATGCATAAAATGGGAATCAAGACCCTGGAGAACCAAGTAAAATGATAACTGTCCACCACACCTCAAGATGCTTTGGTAAGCTGGGGAGTGGTGGTGCACTCCTGGAGTCTCAGTACTTGGGAGGCGAAGACAGGAGGATTCAGGTTCCAGGCCAGCCTCAGCAACTTAGCAAGACCCTCAGCAACTAAGGGAGACCTTGTTTCAAAACAGAAAATAAAAAGGGCTGGGGGTATAGCTTAGAGGTAGAATGTCCCTGGGTTTAATCACCAATTACCCTCCCTCCAAAAAAAAGATGCTTTGGGACTTGGGTAACATATCTTATTGTATTAAATTATTGTCAGAATGAATAAGCCTTAAACATAAATATTATTGCATAAATTATATATTTATTAAAATGCCACAAATTTTTAAAATTTGTACCTTGCTAAGTAAAATTTGTCATCTTTCATTTAGGGTTGCTGTAAAGTTTTTATTTCCTCAGCCATTTATTTCAATAAGAGTTCCAATTGTATTTTAGCCTAATTATTAAAACCCACTTGTTTAAAGATTACAGAAACTCACTGGGATAATACTCATTGTTTTTTATCTATTAGGCTTATTTTTAAGACTAGTCAAAAGGGGACTTAATCTTGAAGTATAAGAGAGCAGTAGCATTAAAGCCAATGGGAGCAGGTGGCTGAAATGAGAAGCCACTGGGGATTGCACTGGAATGGAGGTGCAATAAGAAAACTAAAACCCTGGGGGATCAGCACCAGAGAAGCATAAATATATAAGGCATCCCAGAGCAGATCATGATAAGGTGCCATATTTAAATTTAAATGGCAGGAAAGCAATATTTTAGCATGGCTTTAGGCCTGATCCAATCTCCCATTCATAACTTTCCCATTAACTCTATTGTCAAAAGATTTAAAAGCAAGTTTTCGGAGTCTCGGTCCTGCATACCATCAATACTTCTAAAGGGTTCTCCAAATGCTGGGTCTCTGCCTATTATTTACATACATATTTTTAGTAATATATATAAAACATATTACTTTATTGGTGCATTATAGTCTCACATCATATATACATATATATATATATATATTTAACATGAGAATAATTTTTCTCTGCTTTTTTTATTGGTGCATTGTAATCATACATCTTGGTGGTTTTCAGGGTGGTAAAAGTATACATGCACACATCAGTTAATTAGCCCTCCCCAATTCCCACTCCCTTCCCTCCCCCCTCCCTCCTTCTCATGCTCAGCGTAGTAGTTGACTTTGATATATTTGTGTATGTACATCCTGTGCATTAGGGTGTTTCCCTCTTCTCCCCTCCCATCTCCCTCAGTTAGGTCGCCCTCTTTACTCATCAGAAGTTTTCTGTGTCTTTGTCTGGAGTCCCTCCGGGGTGGGGCCGTGACTTACCAACCTGTGTCCTCAGTGCTGGGATGCTCCAGAGCTGGGGTGGGTGAACCACAGCCCTGCCCCGGAGCATTCCTCAGTGCTGGGCTGCTCTGGGACGGGGCCATGGCTCACCAACCTGTGTCCTCAGTGCTGGGATGCTCTGGGGCAGGGCCATGGCTCACCTGTCCGTGTCCTCAGTGCTGGGCTGCTCCTGGGCAGGGCCGTGGCTCACCCGCCCATGTCCTCAGTGCTGGGCTGCTCCAGAGTGGGGTCATGGCTCACCCGCCCGTGTCTTTAGTGCTGGGCTGCTCCAGGATGGGGCCATGGCTCACCAACCTGTGTCTTCAGTGTGGGCTGTTCTAGGGCAGGGCCATGGCTCACCTGCCCATGTCCTTAGTGCTGGGCTGCTCCAGGACGGGACTGTGGCTCACCAACCTGTGTCCTCAGTGCTAGGATGCTCCTGGGCAAGGCCGTGGCTCACCCACCCATGTCTTCAGTGCTGGGCTGCTCCTGGACAGGGCTGTGGCTCATCCAGCCCAGTCCTCGGTGCTGGGCTGCTCTGGGGGGGTCATGGCTCACCTGCCCTCAGTCCTGTAGCCATCGCAGTCCTAGGTGCGGGTCTGGTTCAACTTGAGCTTCATTATGGTCCGGAGTTGACTCTACACACATATTTTTAACCAACTTTATGTCTACCATTTATTTATTTATTTATTTATTTATTTATTTATTTATTTGTTTATTTTCAACATTCCTCATTCTATATCCTAGAAGGTATTTACACCAGCCTCCAGCCGATACTTGAGAACTTATTCTGTTTTGTGTAGGAAAGTTTGCTGTGCCAGGAATAATCATGGTCCTTCCCTCTTTTCCAGGTGTTAATTTCTCATATTCTTTTTTTTATACATTTATTGGCGCATTGTACTTATACATGATAATGAGGTTCAAAGCGATACAAACATATATGCACACAGATGCACACAGCCCTTGGTGTATTTTCTTCCGCATCCCACCCACTCCCCCTCTGCCCTCCCCTTACGTGTTAGTGAGATAGGTAGTGCTACCTTTGTAGATGAGCACAGCATTGTTTGAACTGCTTCCTTCCTCAATCCTCCCTATTTCCCTCCCCCAATTCCCTTCCACTATTCTACTGGTCTCTCTCCTCATTTATCTGATGTCCCTTTTGTTTCCTATTTTCTCTCTAAATCTGTGACCTTTGACAAGCTCCTGGGCTCATTTGTAGCAATAATATATAACAATATAGACATCAGTGTATGTCAAATATTGTTCTGCATGTTTATTGCATGTTATTTCATTTCATACTAAATAGTACTATAAATAAGTGTTATAGCTGGGCACGGTGACTCATGCCTGTAATCCCAGTACTTGAGAGGCTGAGACAGGAGGATCACAGGTTCAAGGCCAGCCACAGCAACTTAGTGAGACCCTGTTTCAAAATAAAAAAAAAATAAAAGGACTGGGGGTGTAGCTCAGAGATAGAATGTCCCTGGGTTCAATCCCCAAAAATAACAGCAAAAAATGTTAAGATATCTCCACTGTAGAGATTTTAAAAAATGAAGTTTAAATAACCTTTTAGCCAGGCATGGTGGCACAAGTTTGTAATCCCAGTACTTGGGAGGCTGAGACAGGAGGATCGCAGGTTCGCGGCCAGCCTCAGCTACTTAGTGAGGCCCTCCCCAACTTAGTGAGACCCTGTTTCAAAATGAAGAATAAAAAATAGGGATGGGGGTATAGCTCAGAGTTAGAATGCCCCTGGGTTCAATCCCCAGTACAGCAAAAAAAAAAAAAAAAATTAACCTCTTTGATGTTAAACACTGAGCAAATGCTGAAGACATAGACCCAGTCTTTCTGATTTATTGAATGACATCATTTCTGAAATCAATTAGATGTCTGAAAATCTGTTTTCCCTGAAAAAAAGGATGCTTTGGTAAATGAAGAGCTGTCTATGCTGCTCCTCTCTCTATTTTTCCAGCTTCCTCCTACTACCTCAGGCTCCACAGGAGGAATTGTTTTTTGTAGAGACTTTGCCCACAAGTGAATAAATTATGTCTCTCTGTCTCTACTTCTTGCTGCCTGCCCTTCGACGCAGAATTGATTACAATCTACTATCTATTTTTCCTTGCAATTATTCCCACTTCTAAATATTTTGTTCCCCATAACTATATTTGTACCCACTTCAATCAACATAGCAGTCGTATAAAATAGGTACTATCATTCTCTATTTTATAGATGAAAAACCTAAACCTTGGGAACGTTATGTGACTCCACGAAAATCATACAGCTAGAAAGTAGCCGAAATAGATTTCTAATTCAGGCCTATCTGGCTTCAAAACCCATGTTCTCATTTTAAAGTTTAATTTTAGCCAGGCATGGTGGCGCACACCTGTAATCCCAGTACTTGGGAGGCTGAGACAGGAGGATCGCAGGTTCACGGTCAACCTCAGCTACTTAGTGAGGCCCTCTGCAACTCAGTAAGACCCTTATCAAAATAAAGAATAAAAATTAGGGCTGGGGGTGTAGCTCAGAGGTAGAATGCCCCTGGGTTCAATTCCCCAGTACCAAAAAAAATTTAATTATTGTTATCAAAATTACACATACACATAGTTTAAGAACCACATTGCTATTTTGTATGTACCTCTATATCGCTAAGTAAACAAGCTATACTGTCTTGATCTGCTTTGACCATCATTATTTTGCTTCCAGTTATGAATACAAGTATTTAACTCTTTCCTTAGCCTCTTCCTCTGACATTATCACTCTTCCCCAACCCGCCATTATAATTCCATCATAATGTTCCTTATTTCAATATTTAATAGATATTGTCAATAACTGTGTCAGCTATTGACAGCTATGCCATGGGATTTACTATGATGCTATTGTCAATAATGCCTTTGCTTGAATTTTATTTTGTTTGTGGTTAATAATTAGAAATAGAATTGATTTTATTATATTGACAGATATGTAATTATCTTGTAATAGTAACATTAATTTCAGTAGCTGATCTCTAGTTCTTTTGGTTTCTCTGCATTAATAACCATGGACTTTTTGAATAATGACAGTTTTTTCCTTCCTTTCTAATTCTTATTCCTTTCTTCCTTGAAGCAAAATTTACTGATTTATATATAATTCATACACAGCAAAATGACTTAAATTTAAGTGTACGATTTGATGACTTTGGATGAATGCATACCCAGGTCAGCATCCTAACAAACAAGATTAAGAACCCTTCCCTGGTGACTCTGGCTAGGCAAACATTTCAGCATCTTCAACCCCAGGCAACTGCTGATGCTATTATATATATATTTTTCATTTTCTACACTTAAAAAAAGTTGTCCCCTTTATCATTTCTGATGTTTGTTATTTGATCATCTCTCTCTGTCATACCATTTTTGCTAGGGGTTTATCATTTGTATTAGTCCCTTCAAATAACAAATTTATGACACTGTTGATCTCTCTGTTGTATGTCTGCTTACTATTTATTCTTCTGATGTCTATGTTATTTTCTTCCTTGGATTTAATTTACTGTTTTGTTTTACAAAGCTTCTTGAGATTGACATTTAGATCATTGTTTTTCAACCTTTTATCTTTTTCTAATAGACTAGAGATTTCACCCTAAA
The DNA here is from genome assembly GCA_004027185.1 of Glis glis. Lineage (NCBI taxonomy): Eukaryota > Metazoa > Chordata > Mammalia > Rodentia > Gliridae > Glis > Glis glis. The sequence goes on along the minus strand of PVJS01015803.1, from coordinate 6,066 downwards.
CACAGATAATCTACGTTCTAGAAATTTTGATTATATTGTATTTTTGTTATAATTTCCTTCAAAAGACTTCACTCCATTGGACAACTCCTGACACATTTGTCCTGGTTATTGGCTAAGTTCTCTATACTTCAAAGCCTATAAGAATTTTTATTTTTGTTGTCAGTATTCATTGAGATTTACACGTTGTTTTTCCTTCCATGTATCTTTGAGCTTTTTTCTGAGCATTTTCCTTCTCTCTGATACTCCTTTTAGTCTGTTGATGACAAATTCTCTCCATTTTTGTCTGAAAGTGCCTTTATTTTGCCTCTGTTCTATTTTCCCTCAGCGTAGGAGTTTGAGTTAACAGTAATTTTCTCTATCATGTTGGCGACATCACTCTATGGATTTCTAGCTTCCATTGTTTCTGGGGAAAGTCAGCTAGTGGTAATATATATTTTATATCTAGCCCTTTTGATATTTTTCTCTTTTCGGCTTTTCATTTATTTTATTATGGTACTTATTGGGATTTCTAGTACTTCTCGAATCTGTGGCTAAGGATCTTTCCATATATTTTTTTAAAATGTATTTTTAGTGATTAAATTTCACCATGTTTTCTATCTTTCTAGAACTATAATTACTTATGCACAGACTTTTCTATTACTTCCTAAATGTCTCATACATCCTTTTCTTGTACCTTTCCACCCTTTTATTTCTCAGTCAATATTTCCTTGTTATTTTTCTTCTGGTTCACCAATTTTCTCTTCTTAGTTTAATTCTTAGTAAGCCCACTCACTGAGTTCTTAATTTATCAGGGGCATCAACATGGATCACCATTGATGGTGGTAACTTCTATCACTGGGTTAGGGTGGGAGTCCTAGGTTTCTCCACTGTTTTTCCTTCCCATACTGGATTCATTAGAAGTGGACCACTAAGCCCAGCCCACACTCAAGGGTTGGTGAATTTGTGAGTGCATATTGAAACCATCACAATACTTAATATAGAGGTGGAATCTTGAGGCTATTCAAATATTCTGTTGTTCTTTAAAGCTTCTCCCACTATTTTAGCACTCATTAGCAGATCTTGACCGTACATTCCTGTGGTCACTAATGATGACTTTATATTTCCCACATTCCTTCTATGTTTATTATTTGGAGTCTTCCATTAGGAAAATTTGTTCCATCTTACTTACCAATTTATTCAAAAATTAATTATATTAGTAAGGACTCTTGGACCTTTATTTCATTATTTGGATTATAATCTAGTACTATTGTTATTTACTTTGTGCTGGAATTAAAACAGCTTAGGCCATTGGCAGCTTCTTCAGAATTCGATGCACCTTTACCTTGATGTTCTAAAAACATGAAGCTATTTTATTTGTTGCATGGTGGTATTTCAATTTTCATTTTCCTGAGGACAAATGATATCGAGAACCTATGTAAGTGTTTATTTTATTTTTGTGTATCTTTTTTTAATAGTGCCTTTTCAGGTCTTATTTTTTCATAGCAAATATTTTTAATTTTTTAAAAAATTTAATGGTGCATTGTAATTATATATAACAGTGGGATTCATTGTGACATATTCCTACACGCACATCACATAATTTGGTCAATTTCATTCCTTATAACCTTCCCTTTTGCTTTCCTCTGCTCCTCTCTCCTCCTGGTCCCCTTCCTCTCCTCTACTGGCCTCCCTTCTATTTTTAAAGTTCCCCTCCCCCCTTTTCCCTCTAGTTTCCACATATGAGAGAAAACATGCAGCCTTTTACTTTGAGTCTGACTCATTTCACTTAACATGATGTTTTCTAGTTCCATTACATTTTCCTGCAAATGACATAATGCAATTCGTTAGTCATGAATTTTGTTAGTTTGTGCGTATTTTGGAAAATTTTCATTTCCTCTATTTTGAAGAATAGTTTTGCTGGATATAGCAACCTTGGTTGGCAGTTATTTTCTTTCAGGACTTAAAACACATCATTCCATGCTCTCCTAGGTTTTCATTTTCTGTTGAGAAATCTAATGTTATGCTGATTGGTTACCTCAAAGTGTGAATTGATGTTTAAAATGATGATTTTTAAAATTTTATCATTGCTCTCTATATTTCACATTATAATTTTAATGTGTTGTGGAGAGCATCCTTTTTGATCATGTCTATTTGGGGTTTTAAGTGTCTTCTGTATCTAGATGTCCATTCAAAGGTTTGGGAAATTTTCTGCTATAATTTCACTGAAAATGTTATCAATGCCATTAGGCTGTATTTCTGTTCCTTCCCCAATGTCAATGATTTTTAAGTTTGTTTTTTCTAATGTCCTATAATTCTTGTATATCCTCATCATAGGTTCCTTTTTTTTCTTTATTACTGTCTGAATATTCAGGCTGGTCACTTTGCCTTCAAGTTCTAAAATCCTTTCTTCCACCTAGTCTGTTCTATTGGAGAGACATTTTTCAACTGAATTTTTATTTTATTTATTATGCCTTTCATTGTCAAGATTTTTGTTTGGTTCTTTTTAAATATCTCTACTTTTTATATTGCATTTCTCATGCATACCCTCTACTGACTCCTTAATTCATTCAGTTGTTTTTCTTTGTGTGTGTGTGTGTGTGTGTGTGTGTGTGTGTGTGTGTTCTCTTATAATCTATTGATCTTATAGTCATTCTTTTGAATCCTTTATTTGGTATTTCATCTACTTTAATATCTTTGGAGTCAGTGCTGGAAAATTATGAACCTTCAGGGTGTCATGTTATCTTGTTTTTCATATTTATTTTTATTTCTATGTTGCTATTTTATGCATCTTTTGGGATGGATTTTTCTTCAACTTTCATACAAGGGCCTTTTTAGTGACCAGCTTTCTCTTGACAAAGTGTTATGAGATATCTAATTGCTGTGAATTGCATATATTTCTAAGTGGGTTTTGTAATGTAGTTTCCCCATTAGTTCTTTGGTGATGATTCATGTACTTTGTACCGCGTATGTTATAAAAAAAATAGGGCCGGGGGTGTAGCGCGAAGGTAGAACACCCCTGGGTTCTATCCCTGTTACCGCAAAAAAAAAAAAAAAAAGGGATGGGAGTCGTCTAGGTGTGGTGTCAACAGTCTTTGTGTTATTTCTCTCTGATTTTGCTGTAGGGGCAGATTTTCATGAGTGGGGTGTGAACCCCACCCCACAGCCATTACTATTGGTGACCTGGTCATCAGTTTGGGATTTTTCTCACCCCTATTCTCTGTGTTAACATATTGCTGAAAATTGAGTAGAGTGAAGCTGTGTATGGAACAAGGTGCACTGTCACATAGATGGGTTGGGAGTGCAGCTAAGCAGCAGTGAACTCATAATGCCACACTAGTCTCCTAGGACCTCACAGAAAAGGGAAGAATAGACCACAGCAACAGCAGCAGAAAAAAATATGCAGCTTTAAAGTAAATATCAGATGCCTCCTACAACATCTATGACACTAATAGACCACAAACGCAGTAACAAAAACAAATAGCTGTGAACTAGATAAAACATTGCCGGGCGTGGTGGCGCACGCTTGTAATCCCAGTACTTTGGGAGGCGGAGACCGGAGGATCCGGGTTCGCGGCCAGCCTCAGCTCTTGCTCTCTCTCTCTCTCTCTCTCTCTCTCTCCTTAGTGAAGCCCTCCACAACTTCGTGAGAGCCGGTTTCAAAATAAAGCATAAAAAATAGGGCCGGGGGCGTAGCGCGGAGATAGAACGCCCCTGCGTTCAATCCCCAGTACCGCAAAAAAAAAAAAAAAAAAAAGATGAACTAGATAAAGCATTAAAGTAAGCACCAGGTGTCAACCATGGCATCCATGATAATAATCACCACAACAACATGAATGGCGGGGATGGAAATTATATAAATGAAATCATTTTAAAAGATGGTAAAACTATAGCTAATTAAGAGAAAAGAAAATGGGGTAGGAATGTTGGAAGCCTTCTTAGTCGTCAACTCTGAGGTCATCCCAGTCCAGCTTGCGGGGGGCACAAACTGCCCACCCAAATGGAAATTTGTTTGCATGCAAGCAAATTTCCAAGGACCAAATGGGACCAATAAGCAGGTGGACCCTGATGGCAACCTTTTCCTTTCCCAGAATTGTTTATCCTTTCCTTACCTGATTCATCTGTGACCGTCTTACTGTTTTTCCCTGACTCACCCCATGACTGCTTCACTGGCTCCTGTGTTTAATCATTTTTAGTGTTTTAGTTAAATCCCTGAATAAAAGAAAGATGCTGGTTGAAGGAGAGCATGAGATCTCTGTCTCCTCCCCAGCCACCCTGTACCTCTAATAATCATTCTGACTCCGAGTCATTCATGCATAGAGACTTCTAATCTCATTGCAATGCCTGTGGCAACATAGGAAGGCAAAAGAAAGTTTAGAACTTGAAATATGAGAAGAGAGAAAGCAGAAGAGAGGTAGCAAGTGAAGGCCATTAAGAAAAGGGAGAGAACTGGGTGTGGTGGCACACGCTTGTAATCCCAGTACTTGGGAGGTTGAGAAAGGAGGATCATAGGTTCACAGCCAGCCTCAGCTACTTAGTGAGCCCTCTGCAACTTAGTGAGACCCTGTTTCAAAATACAGAATAAAAAATAGGGCTGGGGGTGTAGCTCGGAGGTAGAATGCCCCTGGGTTCTCAGTACTACAAAAATAAAAAGAAAAGAAAAAGTAGAGGAAAAAATTGAGGGGAGGGAGGATAATTTGGCTATTGGAGAAGAAAGGAGAGAAAGAATAAAGAAAGAAAAAAAATCAGAAAACAATCAAAAAATAACTAATGTTCAAAAAATAAAACAGAACAAAATAACAAAAGGGTTATTTAAAAGAAAAAATAATGAAAAACAAATATGTGTGTGAATACATATATATATATATATATATATATATATATATATGCACTAACCAATCAACAAATACAAACACAACAACAAAATCTTGATGAAAAATGAAAGCATTGTCTCTGCTGAGGTGGTTGAAGCTGTGGACAAGGATGGATGTTCACTACCTTTGCTAGACTGCCCTTCTTTCTATTTCTTCTTGGGCTATTCCCCCTTTGGAGAGAGCAAGGGCTGAGGGTTAGTAATGTAGGATGAGATGAGAAGTAGCCTCTATTGGAGTTTTGTCTGGACAGACTAGATCAATTCACTCCCAGGGCCAGGCTGATGCAGAGTTCTAAACCAGAAGTTCCAGTAGTAGCTGGGGTCCACCTCTAATCAGAGCTTTGGAACTTTGTCTGATATTATCTACTCCAGAGAGAGTAGATCAATAGGCCCCTAGGGCCAGGCAGGTGCCAATATTTGCTGGGTGTCTGAATCTCAGGGGACTCCTGAGAATTCTCCTCATACTGCAGGGTAGCCAACTACCCTCGGTGGAGGGGACCTGGCAGGTCTTGCACACTTAATTGCCTGTGAATATGTCCTTCCAGGTTCAGTCCCCAAATGCAACTATGCCTGCCTGTTCAGTTTCCTGACCCTCTTAAGCTGGTTGTGGTAGCCTCCAGATGCAAAGGGAAAGTAAGTTGCCTTCTCCTCCACACCTATGACTTGAATCTCCCAGACACGATCTTCTCTGTGCCTGTTTCAATCTCCATCTGCCAGGTGCATGCTAGGCCACATGCTGGCTGGGACAGTGTAGAAATATTTGTTATGTTTTCCCAGATTCCTGCAGCAGCATGCTCCAGCACGACCTCCTCAAGATGGCTCCCACCTCAGGTGACCTCCTCAAGATGGCTCCCACCTCAGGTAACCTCCTCAAGATGGCTCCTGCCTTAGCCCTCTGCGCACAAGTTGAGAAACAAAGTGCTTTTCAAACAGCAGCTCATCGTGTAGCATCTGATTCAGCAATGTTCAGGCTGCCTTTCTACTCTGCAGGTATTTGCATGCCAAATCTGTCCCCTGTGTTTTGAAAGGCACCCCGTTTTAGAAGGGACCCCTTGCTCTAGCCACGGGACCCGGCGCCGACCCAGGAACTCTCAGGACTCCATCTTGCTGCAATCGCACGAGGTTTTATTGAACCAGTATACTGGGGCCGAGCTCGTATCTCACGCAGGAGAGGAGGTCGACCCTCAGCAAGGGGAGAGGAGGGTATTTAAAGATAC